>OMKZ01029994.1:8921-33099 GCA_900302535.1 Neoniphon sammara
ATTTTAATCCTTTATTATTATTATTATTATTATTAATATATTATTATTATTATTATTATTATTGTTATTATTGTTGTTATTATTATTATTATTATTATGAGTATTAGTATGAGTATTAGTATTAGTATTATTAGTAGTATTATTTGGTTCAGTCAGTGTTGTTTCATTGTTTGACTGTTGCTGTAAAGTGTACCAAGACACTTGGGTGTGATATTGCACTGTAAATAAACTGTGCCTTGACTTTACTTTACTACAAGTTTCCTGTCTGGTTCAAAGAAGAATACAGAGTACAGAGAATACAGAGAATACAGAGTGTAGTGCAAAAGAAAGAATGCAGCAAGACTTTGCTCTGTACCTCCTATGTTGTGTACTGTGATGATGCAGGCAGCCAGCATTTTGCCTGGGTGGCCGAAGGCCCGATTCCCAAGCTGCTCATAGGCCCGGATGCCTGGAAACACGCAAACATGATGTGTGCATGAGACTGGTAATGACAACATAAACTGCTTGGAAGCCAGACATGCCAGATTATATATATAACTTACCAACAACTCCAGCACTTCTCAGTAGGAGATGGATCGAGTATGCTGACAGAATAGCAATGAACACCAACAGGATGCTGAAATATGAGAAAATATGGGTTTGGTTAGGGCATACATCTAGCAACTTAGATTCTGCTAATATATAATTCTTGGAGTAATGATAAAGTGTCTACTAGCAACATACTGCTCCATACTTAAACAGTGCGGCTCTTTTGGACAAAATGAAATAAAGGCTAATCCATGTTGTGTGTAAGAAATATTCTGTATTGCTTGGGAGCACTTTTGTTTTTTTTATATACCCCACAAGTCAGATTAGTATACAACGCAGTTCATTGGCTCGCCAGTCTCCCCCCTCCCCCCGCCACACAGCACGGGAGTGATCCAGGCAGGTGTGCCTTGGATTTGATCACTACAAGCTATTTTTAACCACTCAAATCTGATTTAGGGAAGCAGCGTGTGCATGGGCTCTAATATACACTCTGACAGATCAGGCTGCACACTCAAGACAGCAGTTATGTACATTATGAATGCTGCTCATATAAGTAGACAGGCAAGAATGCAGACATACACAGGACTGACCCCCCCCCACACACACATACACTGCTGCGCAAAGAAAAATACACACAGACACAGTCACAGTCAGATGAAACACACACACACACAAAACAAACAGTTCTGTTCTATTCTTGTAAGTAAACTTTAGCTTCACTGGAAGGAAAGAGCAGGAGAGAAGGGAGTGAAGAATGTGGTAGGCTGGATATTCTCCTAACACTGAATATCCAACCTTCAGCTAACGCTGAATATAAAGCAGAAGCGGTCCAAATCAACATCATGCATCACAATGTTTTGAACCTGGACATATACATGCACTGATACACACCGAGGGCCATGAAAATGCACAGACACAGGCGGGTCAGCCAAATGTGAATATTTGTGTGTTTGGCCTGCATACTCACATAAAAAGTATGATTCCGGTGTTGGACATCGCGTAAGCCAGTCCCAGAATTCCACTGCCCATTATGGCGTTACTGAGGTTAAAGATGGACATTCCAAACGAAGTCTTTCCCTCAAACTGCAGTAAGGGGTCAACAGAGGATATTACCCAGATAAATCTTTCAGAAATACAAAGTTAGCCACATCATGGGAGAGGATATAAGTGACAGAATTGGACTAGAAAATAGGCCTAGAAATGTTACAGTAGCTGTCTACCATTACAAGAATTCACAACTAAGAGTTTCAGACTGTGCCTGATTAGTTTACGAATATAGCCCGTTTCATTACAAAAATACATTTGGACTGAGTTTATTTCAACAACTTTCTGAAGTACGGTGGAGCCAAAACACTCACATCTGTAAAGTGAATTTCCTTCTTGCCACCACTTTTATGTGGGAGAAACTCATCATTCTCAGCCATAGATTCCAGTCCATCAAACCTATAATAAAATATAAACATTAGCAGAGATTGAAGACTTGGAGGAAAAAACACAATGGAGAGACACAAAGGCTGCTGCAAAATGACAGCTTTCATATCCAGCAGACAGTCACAAACCTTACAAAGATAGATTTAAATATGGCTTCAAAAATAGGAACTCCTTGCAGTGAACTTGGCAGCCTTAACATTAGATACCTTACATGTGAGATCAGATAAACCACATTTTTTTATTCTAGTGTATTGAACTTCATTGCATTGCCCAAACTTGTTGAGGTTTTCGTTTCTTGCTTCGGCAATTGTTGCAATGTTGTTCCGCTATCTGAGTCTTACCCATCATCCCTGCTGTGTCCATTCATCTTCTGAAGCTCCATTGTGGTTGCTTGGCTTGTGAGTTGGGAGACTTTGCTTGATTGACAGAAACTCCTTCAAACTCTTGCCTTGCAGGGAGCAGAGAAAACAAGTTTTGCTAATTGAATCTGTGCCACCCTTAATAATGTGAGGAGTGGTCAGGTGAAAACATTTATTTCTTTTTGGTTTCATCAACCTCGACAATTTGTTCATGTACTCCAAGTGTATGATTTGATCGTTCTTAGAGTTTTCCCATAATATATGCATGATATACACATATATACTTGGGACTGTATTAGGTTTTCCCACACACATATTACATTCCAACAGGACTGAAAAACCAATCTTGACAACTTTCCATTATCCCATTAGCCCTCACTACTTGTTGGCAACTGTTGCTGCTCACGCTGACCTTTTACATGATCCAAAGACAAAATCAGTGGCATGCCATCCACATGGGTCTTTAACCCTTTAAAAATGTTTTGGTATCCATCAACATTTTAAAAGGATTAACCTCAGAAGCTGGGGGGAAATAGTGCTGTATTGGCCTGATATACTACTGAGATGGATATGATGCCACAATGACACACTGAAAAAGCTTTATCCATCCCCTCAGTCTCTCCATTGTACACTCATCAAGTTACCTGTAATTGAACACAGGGAAGACACAGTTCTCTGCCAAGAAACACTGGATTAAACTAGAGTAAAACCATCTGCAAAAGCCATGTCCATTCAGGCCCATTTAAATAGTTTTGAGGTGCACACTGTTATCAATTTTCCTACTTGGCAAGGGTGACAAGGATGTTATTTCTCCCATTTTTCTTTCAGTGATACATTATCTTTTCACATGGTATTATTCGAGAGAGTTGTAACCCTACATTAGATATGAGGCTATCAAACTTTCTAGATAACCAAAAAAGCCCACAAAATATTAAAGCCACTGGCAGAATAAGGGAAACTCGAGTCTGGAATGTAAGTCTGTTTAAAACTTACATAACGTGAAAGGCTTTAAATAACAAATGTTGTCAGGGGACTTATGTCAATCTAATCTGTTCTGGACAACATAACTGGCACACAGACACTCTGAGAATGAGCGTAGGTCTGAGCGGCTGCCACTGGGTCATGGGATAGTTCCCTCCCCTCTGGGCCAGGTTGCCCTCAGGGTTTGCACATCTGACCCCTAAGGACGCACTCACACTACATTGTGTCATTCCTTAGGAGTTTCACAGGACACAGGAATTCTGATATTCCTACGCTAATCCTTGAAAAGGCCCATTGAAGTACAGTGGTTCATGTTCCGTGGCTGCTGACAGCACTGGAGATAAACAATGGGTTCTTGTGTAAAAAGTACTAATTAGTCTAACCACTGGGATGACTGGCCCATGCAATCTCACCTCGGGTCAAGATGGTTAGAGTAACTTTCTTTAGCTACATACTCAACCAAATTCCCATGGCGTGTGGCCAAAAGACACAGCCACACAAGCACAGACCAAATGTCAAGAATAATTTGTATTTCAGTTTCAAGTTTCAAGGGATTACTTACAACGGTCTCATTGTAAAAGGCATGTTTTATTGTGTCCTGTTTTCTATTTGGTCCTGCTTTGCATTTTAATGTGAGAATAATAGAAAAAACTAGACAAACCTGGTTAACTAGAAACTAGTGCCACGTTACTCACCTCATCAGGAAAGAGGGGAGTTCTTTCGATATGAGTATATACTGTTGGACTGATCGCAATTACTTTCATTTTTTAAAGTACTTTTCCAGGTATATCTACATGTAGAAAACTTTTCCCTTGATGGGTCCCCTCAACCCTTTATCTAAAGTTAAGAATAGTTAAAAATATGGAATTAATAATGTACAATATAATCTAACCACAACTCTAAGCATTCTCCTGCCTGTTTTCAATCAATAGAATATAATTTACATTGACCCCAATAGAAATTACTTGGCCTTACTACGAGCATTGTGCACCACATGGCTCTTGTCTGATGCAAGACCAGCTCACTATTGACAGTTTGCTCTTCCCTTTCTCGGCACCTTAAACACTAGGACACACACTGCAGGCTATTCAGCAACTTACCCCTGTTGTCAAGAACAAGGCAAGCTTCCTTGTCACAGTGGAATATCTTCTATATAGACAGAATAAATCCTGAAGGAAGTCCAATCAATTTCAAGGCTCCTCCAATGTTTATATAAAGCTTTCTGCTGAGGAGTTTCTTGTCTCTCCAAAGCTCCTTGGTAGAGAAGGGAGGAGAGAGTGAGAGAGAGATTAGAGACTGGGTGGGAGTGAGAGCGGGAAATGGGAACACCCATACTTAACCCTTTGTTAATCCAGTTACAGGTAGTAGCCTTTTACAGAGTCACAGTGGAGAGACTGGTGGGATCTGCTCACCAGGTGTGTGCACTCATAGGTGTCACATCTTAGCACAGGAAAGAAAGACTTTGCCTGTAGTTTAAAGAGTGATTGTTTAAGTCTACATTTAATCCCAGGAATATATCAGATAAACTGTGCTTCTAATGCTAATGATGGACAGTAATTACCATATCATTACAAACAGATGCAAGTAGAAAGGAGGGGCAAGCTGAAAGTCATCCTAGGTGGGCTTTGTTACAGTGTGGGTGGATTCTTACTGACAGTTTACATCCTGCTGGAAGTCACAGTGATGATAATTAGCTTAGGAGATAAGTGCTTTTTTAAGGTTGCCTACATGTGATACTGCTTAAAGACTGTAGATATTGTGCATGCTAGCAAGTTATCATGTGCTTGAGCCCAGACAATTAGGCTTACACTGACATTCAAGAGCAGCAATGAATAAGCTGTGCAAACCACAGGGTAAGTATTATGTCACTTAGAGAGATGCTAAAACCCTGCCTGCATAAGTTCAGTATCTCAGATACAGAGGATAAATCATACACGATGATACATCTCATGAGGACTGATATGTGTTCACATCCTGCTGCAAGTTGCATATAAGGTGATGTTGTGCCTCATTGCATTCATTCTAAACACAATAAATTTAAACAAATGCTCAGACTGCTCTAAAGAAAGGGCTAAATTCTGGTTAGTTGATAAAGTTCAACTTCACTCAACCAAGATAGAGGTTGTGCCAGCACACCCAAGAAACACCCACATTTTCTTTATCTCAACATGACACCAAACCTTCTCTTGAAAATTAGTTTTTCCGTTGTACAAAGATCTCATCTTGTGGTAGCACAAAGATACAGCAGAAATTTTCAGACCAGGAGACCTGTTTCTTTCAGTTCCCATGTATATTTGGACCGCACTCAGGGACAGTAAATTCAGACAGTCCTCTCAATTTAAATAATGAGAATAGGGTGGTTACCACAATCACGTCAGTGACCTTGATGACACGTACTCAGTCAAACAAGCACTTTAGTAAAAACCAGCACAGAGCAGAACGGTGATATCACTACCCAAGTGTGTAAAACATCATTTTTGCAGACATGAGGGTCATTCTGTTTCAGTGAAATCACGCTCTACACATTTAATTTTATTTTGGGATCTAACAGCCATGCCAATATTTGAAGCCAAGTAACTCTTCAGTTTCAGTGAGTCGTTCAAAATGCCACCTGTGCACTTTACATACTGCCAACATGTCACCAAAGAGTCAGGCTGGAAATTAAAATATACATATATCCTCTGCTTAATTATCACAAAAGAACCCTGTTGGAATTCAATATATTTTACTGTGGGAATAAGCATAGTATTTCTCTATTATAACTTTCCCGCCATATGAATGGGAAAGTGTAGTCCACATGGTGGAGCAGACAAAATGCTGGACAGCAGGCCATCTTCTTGTACTCACCTCTTTATTAACAGTTACAGACACGAATATCTTCAGCCTAGACAGAAGTATCAGTGTAATAGTTTCCACTATGTCTAAACGTATTGCCTGGTCTCCTCCAAAATCTGCCTTTTAGAAAGCCATACAGCTTCCTGTAGCTGTAAGAGACGAGTGGACAGAGAGAAAAATGGGGGAAAAGGAAGGAGTAAGTAATTGCGTGTGTTAAGAAATTTCCTGCCATGTCACAAGTTAAGCCACTCCCTACAGAGTCAAACCAGGCCACATGTGCTGCTCTGCTGCTTTATGAAAGAATCCCATTTTCAATATTTGAACACAGTCAGCATTGATCCAGGCATTTCTCCCTTGGAGCAGCAAAGCACTGAAACATGATATCCTGTGGAGCTACATGTATGTTTTTTTCAAATAGTCCCTACAATGTAATGTACGCCCAAAGCTGAGCAATGTCTGAAATGTTCTATCCCTCTACCCCTCCATGGTTTACACTATAATGGTGGTTATGTTGCGGTTGTGCAGCTGGTGATGGCAAAGCGGTGGGCTGCTGTCATGTGGAAAATTACTTTTCATTCCTCATCTGTGCTTCAGCTTTTAATCATATCGCCATCTACTGGTTACAAAAACTCACTGTGATCACACAGCAACAGGCTCAAAATATCTAATGATTGATAGATTATACAGGGGCAGTGATTATGTGATCAAAAACATCATCCACTGCAGCTGTTTTGAGATATTCATTCTGCAATCCTTGAGATACAGGGCACATAATTATCGGTTTTAGAGCATCAAAGGCCATTTGATGAGGCCCTTTGAACTGCAGCAGTCTTATCATGTTCCCCTTGTACACAAATGGCCAATTTCAAATTCCTCATATCATATCATATGATGAGATTGAGTAAAACTAAACACCAAGACATAGAAAACTACTGTCTTTATTTAAGAATTAAAAAAATCATGACAAAACCAACAGATAACATCTCGAGTTTCCTACATTCATTATGAGTCACTAGAAACTGTGGTTGCTATAATAAACATTTGGTTATTTCCCCTTGTCAACCCATGCAAAGAAATTACAGCGAGCCTCAGGGTTGGAGGCGTGCCCCTGAGGACGGGCGCACACAAAGAACTGTCGGCCCATGTTGGGACCCTCTTTTTTGACAGTCCGAAGCACGCAGGGCTCCCCATGAACTTTGCACGAGGGTGGTGGGGGTGGTCCGTGAAGCACTGACTTCCAAAACCCTAACGATGACCCCTTCTTGGGATCTGAGGGCCCCACAGTGGGCTGTGTGGTTAAACGTTCAGCTTCCGCCTGCATCTGTTTGTCACCATCCTCTGTGGTGTTGCTGGGGCACAGCTGTAGTGAGCCGTCACAAGCACCCTCAGTGACCCTGGTGTCCCTGTCTGTCACTGAGGAGACGTCTTGTCTAGCTGTGCACCCTTTTTGGAAGTCCTGCGATGAGGTCACTTCATCCTTCCGAACCGTTTTTTCACACTGACTGACAGGGGTTTCCACAGATGGAACCCCATTAGTGAGCTTAGGTTTAAAAAAGGAGAGGAGGCTGCCCTGTGGCTTTGAGGTAGTCTTCGTTGTCTTAGTCTTTTTCCCCTTTGGGGCAGCAGAGTCCACAGTCAATGTCCTTTTCTTTCCAAAGCTGTTTCCTGCTCCAATGGGGTTTACATTCTCCCGTCTCTCTTCCACCTCTTGAGATCCAGGTAATGCATCCACGGACTTGGACTGGATGGGTTTTTGATCCACCTTAACAAGGAACCGGGAGAGCTTCTGCTGCTTGCCAGCAAATTCTGGCAGATGGCGAGTGCAGAGAGGAGGAAGCTTAGAACTGGACAGGACAGAGCAGCTGAGTTTGCCCCACACGGGACAGTGATCGGACCCCTCCATCTCTGGCATGATATCGGCTGCCTCAAAATACTCCACGGCCAGCAGGTAGTCAGCAAAGATATAGTCGATGCGTGTGCCGTAGTTGGTCTGTCGGGCTCCGGTGAGAGTGGACCAGCATGTGAAGGCACTGGAGCGAGTGGGATGAAAGTAGCGAAAGGTGTCCACAAACTTTCCACCGTGGGTGGAATCTGTGGCAGTTACCTCACGTTCTTCATCTGATTCCTCTTCATTTCTTTTTCCATTACAGTCACTGTGCAAAAAGCCATTCAGCCATTTCCTTCCAGGGTTGTCCTCAAAATTATCCTAATTAATAGCAAAAATAAAGCAGCAAGAGTCTAATTATTACAAGCATGGGTATACTATACACACATGGCATAAGATTTTATTACCGAACACTGTTAGCTTTAGTATTCACAAAAAGAAAAGCCCTTGAACAAGAGTATTCTTGCCCTTCACTTACAATGTCAGTGGGGTCACAGTGGTCTATTGGTCGGTGAGATGTATTCACATCTCCTAAAACAATCACATGGCTGGAAAAAGGGACAGAAACACAAAATTATAATGATATCTAATTTAGGATACTCAAGTTTTAAATGTCATTGCTAATCCTTCTTAAACTCACCTCCCAGACTTCAGTATTGCCTCAGCCCGATGCTGCAGCAACTTGTAGAACTGTAATTTGAACTGTTTTCTTTCGGGCTTTTCAGGATCAGCCCGTGGGCAGTATACATTGACTATAGTAACTGTTTGCATTTGGTCCTGACACCTGTGAGGCAAAGAAACATAAGAACATATAAACAAAGATGAATAAACAGTAAAGAAACAGTATGCGTAACATGTAAACCAAGCATCAGAATTGAATCTTAAAAGCAGAATAGCTTTCTCTTACTTGACTCTGTGCTGTGTAATAACAGCTCGTCCTTCATTGTCCAAAAGCTGCAACTCTTCACCAGAAAAGTCTGTGTGGTCCCCGTAGCATCCAACTTTCTCTTCATGGTTGGTCAGCAGGCCTGTGAGACCCTCCTCAGCAGCAAATGGAGCAGCACTGTCTTTACAGTAAGTGGCAACCCCTGTGCACAACAGGAATCTGGGTAAATTTTGAGTCTGCATACTGCAGTGTGTTGGCAGCACCTACACTAGGCAGGAAGCATTACAGGTGTTTGTGCTTTAATTAATTAATAGCATATAAGTATATGTTCTGTGTAATTACTGATTGATGGATACTGTAATCTTTGGTCTTAGAGAATTTTTGTCTAGGACACTAGATACACTTGGGATGCAGTGCTGAAACAAACCATAAAGCACAGGCATGGCACAGTAACATTCATATGAACTATTGTAACAATGTTATGAACCTGAGTAACCGCTGCGTCCACGACTGAAGCTGAAATAGGAGTTATAGCCGTCAACAATGGCAGTTCTTTCATCAAGCAAGTCTCCTGGGGGCAAAATGTGAAGTGTTAGATTGAAATTTGCATTTACACAATATACGATTTTTTTCCAAAACCAAAAACAAGTTCGTACTGAATGACGAGTTTAACTACTAGAGAATCACAGTCTTAATTTCGGCTGACAGCTCCCGCGTTTTCCACCCTCAGATGCTAAGCACTCACTTGTCACTTTAGTCTCTTGAACACAGACGATATCTGCGTCCAGGGAATCGAGAGCTTTTTTAATGCCACCCCGAAAAGTCCTTATGCCATTTATGTTCCACGTGACGATCTTCATGGTTGCACAACTGTGCTCCAAAATTGACTGAAATCGTACTACAGCATGAAAGCGGACTACAGCCACCATGCACATACGGAAGTAAGAAGGAAGTCTGGGACGTTGCAAGCGGAAGTCTCTTAATATGCGACTTTTGTTATTTCCCTTTAACTTCGATTATAGAGTTGATAGAATAATTCATTAAATGCACTGTATTCATGTTAAAATATCTATGTACTGATACACAAAATAGACCACGGTTCGCCCAAGTAGGAAGCTATAGACTGTTCCGTGGTGAAATTGCACAATGTGGTTGCTAGAGGGGGTAATCGTGCTTTACGATTTCGGCGCGCATTTGACACTCGACCTCACCGGGAAACGAGAGACACTGGTGGGAGGAAGGGAAGCGTAGTTCTCTGTAACCTGGCCCTGCCGTCACGGTTAGCTATCGCTGCCACTGACTACCTACTGAGGAACACCTCAGTTTACATTTGCTGACGACTGCCGAGCCGGTTCTTTGAAACAAGAGCTTAGGTGAGTAGCTCGACTGGCTAATAATGGCTAACTAGCTTGCTTAATCGGGATCCATTGGCCGTATTATAGATCAAACACGGTAGTTTCGGAATCGGTGCCGTGTAATACGGTAAGATATATAATTTAGGTATTTAAAGAGCCATGCAGTTAGCTACATTTTCCAAGTAGAGGTTGCCGGTTGCTTTCTAATGTCATTTCTGTTCATATGAGGCCTGGCCCAGGCTACTCTTGCTAGCTGCTCGGTCATATCCCGTGTGTTCACGTTAATGTTAAAATCAGCCCGGGCGGATCATCACAGCGTGTGGTGTTTCCATCTTCGGTCAGATAAGTGGACATCAGCAAATGGGAGATCTCTGCCCCACCCAGTCAACACGGGTGAGAAATCATACAATGTTATCTTCAAAATAATGCATTTTTGTTCCCCGATCACTGTGGAGGACATTTGGGGAAACTCTCTAGGGAGTTGTAATTATTGTGCAGGTTAACGCTAGCTAACGTCAACGAGCAACTACCTGCATTTTGTAAAAGACAAATGTGGTATGGTTGATGTTAATTCGTTGTATGTGAGTGTGTTTTGCACTAACGTTGGCCAGCAATGTACTATTTCTGTGAGAGAACAGACGTAGCATCACAGTCCAGTGTCACCCTAAAGGGATGTGCGGAATCATCAATGGCGATTTTTAAGATAGTAATGAGGTAGCTAAACTAATTAGCTAGCGAGCTAGCTCTACTTAGGTTGGTATCAGAAACCGAAATGCCTATGTATTTGGTAAATACGATAGTAGCCACGTTTCCAAACAGGCAGCATTCACGTAATGTATGGTATTTGGACTGCATTTCTCTTGCAGCTGTTTGGATTTATGAATATGTTTAATTGTTTGAATGTTTTCCAGTTAGTAAAACACAAATCTCACCTTATGTATTTTGTCATAATGTTGGCTGGAAGGTGTCATCAGATGCTTTACAAACAAATTTAAATGGCTATACATGTTTTATAGCAGTCTGGATGCCTTACTTAGTTCAGATAACCTTCATCCTTGTTTTTCTTATCCCCTGCAGTGTGGAGTAATGAGAGTGGAGGAGTGAAGGCGGCAGGTGTCTCTCAGGAGCATTGGTAGACAAGCGGGAGTCCAGGCAAGGATGCTGGAGGCGGATGCAGAACCAGCAAGTGTAGCCATGGAGCGAGAAGGGGGGACAGAAATGGGAAGTGGAGACCTGAAGGCAGAGGTGTTGCGACTGACTTTGGAGCTCCAGGAGGCCACTGAGGAGAAGCTGCAGGCAGCCCGCTATGGCCTGGTGGTGTTGGAGGAAAGTGCTGCTCTCAAGAGCAAACACACACAGCTGGAAGAGGAGCATGAAGCCCTGAAAGTGGAGCTACAGCAACTCAGAGAGGTAGGATGACTCAGAGCCTCATACTTATGTTTAAAGAAGACATGTTGATTACTGTTGTAGAGTGGAGACCCCAAACCCAGCATTCCCAAGTTTTTGTCTTGTCTCTTTAAAACAAGAAATTCAGTCTTTTTTTCATCAGATGATATTATGCTGTTTGTGATTGACACATAATGATCCAGAGTTGAACTTCTGTGATGATGTTACTTTTGATGAAGAAGAGTTGCGTCTGGAGATTTTTTTCCCATCAAGGTGCATTGCTTATATTTTCTTTGGTTGATAGCCCTGCTCTAATGCTGCTCCAGCATGAATAAGTGCCAGTCACACACTGCGCTGCACTGACCATTGACCAGCTCCGGTTTAGTCTGACAAAGGGGTTGCTGTTGGGAAATGAAGAGGAATCTAGCAGTAATCACGATTCTGGGGCTAATATTATGTAAGCTAGATGTGTGTTGACTGCCAAAGGCTATAATTAGTATAAGTTTGGTTATAAAATGACAACGAAGGAGCGTGCAAATCTGTAGCCCATATTTCATACTCATAATTTAAATGTTTTCAACGTATTTTCTCTCACCCAACTCTAAACTTCAAATGCACCTGCTTTCTGGAGCGTTGGGCCTAAGCCAGAGAACAGTTTGATTTCTACAGCTTGTTTGCCAGTCAGGCAGGTAACCTAAGTGGTAATTACATAATTAGCATCTTGTCATTCACTAAACATTAATCTTCGTCAATAATTGCAAATAATAATACTGAAAAAACAATAACATACAGAGCAGGTGAAACAAACCTAAAATGCAGGTATCCTACATATAATAGTGTAGTAGTGTACAGTGAAGCTGGATGGATTGTGCATGTGCTTGCGTATGTACATGTGTATGTATATGAAGAATATGCACATTGTTCTGTAAAATTTACCTATTTTCTGCGGGCAATCTGGGCAAATTGTGAATGCAGTCAAATGTTTACATCAGTCATTCATAAAGGCACAGCCTCTCTGTTTATGCTGCTCATTTTAAGTTTATAGCTGTTGATGCCTTTTGGTGTATTCAGTAAGCTCATACAGACTACCACCAGCCTAGATTAGGGTGCTATATTTTGCCAGTTTGACTTTTTCATTTCCTAATTTTGCTATTATATTAGTGTCTTTTTGCTGCCAGAATAACAATTCTCTTTTAAGACTGAGGTTTTTCTTATGAATCATCCAATGAATCGGCTCATGATCCGGATGCTGAGTCAGTTTAGCTCTTGTACTGTCATATGATGTTGATGACATCCAAGAGAGGACACTGTTTAGTACATAGAACTGGTGAGACAGGCTCCAGAGCCCATTTGTCAGCATATCCGGCCTTTTAGATCTACAGTAATTCATTTCTATGTTCACTTAAAGCTGAATCTGGTACTTCCACACAAACAGCATGGCATTAGTGACTGGAGTGATACTAGCATAGAATAATCAATATACCAGGACCAGACAGATATGTTCATGAACAGATTATCAGTAAGGTTAGGTATCCAAAATGTCAAGAACCGTGGATTCATTAAGATAGTTTCAGATACGTTTATTATTATTTGTTATTATTTATTTGGGATATACCTATTTTTATTTAACCTAGGCGAACTGACAGTACCTTTTGCAGAGACCTAGTGTTACATCATTAGCTGTGTCGTGTGTCAACATTGCATGTGAGATTGTTTACTAGCTGGGTTACATGATGGCCTGTGGCTGATTGTGGCTTGCAGTATGGTTGTATGGGCTGTGGTGACTGTAAAGATCTCCTTTTGCTCACTTAGATGTAAAGGTTCAGACAAATGTCCAAAGTCCCAAGTTTCTCTATCACTGTCAGGATTACAGCTCCAGGCTGACATTATAGATTTACAGATTGGTGCATGGATTCTCTGCTTGCTGTGTTTGTAAAGAGTTTTTCATGTTCATGTTAATGATTGGGATATCATACGCTACAAAACAAACCTGTTAGCTTTTAAAAGGAATGCTATATTCATTTTAAGTACCAGACTCTATTGACTTTATTGACATAGCTTTCAGACAGTACACCCTTTCTCATCAACACTCTTTGAATGATGTACATTCTGGTAAATATTTTGAATGACATCTTTTTGTTGATGCTCACTTCCAAACAGTCCTTACTGACACATGTGAGATGGGTTGATTTTGTTTCCTGTTGTCAGCATCTCCACTGGCCCATGCATCCATTGGGACCTGAAAGACATCTAGTTTTGCTGAAGCAGGCATTATTCAACTGCTTTATATAACAAAATAATCCCATAAAACTCTAATCTATCATGTGATCAGATTTTTGCTATTGTAATTTTTCCCTCCACTTGTTTAAATCAAGGTCATAAAATGATTCAGAATCTTGTTCAAATACAATCGGACATTAAATAGTATTACATTGTATGCCAGAATTACAGTAAGATTGGCCCATCCCAGTGTTACAAAACCAAATATTGAGAAAAGCTCTTTATGTCTGAAGAGAATTAGTGGTACAGATTTTCAGCTTCACCTAATCTGCATAAACCTCATTTCTTGGCAGTTTAGCGGCCTACCTAGTACTGGGCAGTGTTATAACAAGTCAGACTAGACCCATGTATGTAAATTGCCATCATTATATAACCACATCATGATGTTCATTTGAGCAAGGCACGTCCATTTCAGCTCCTTATATGGCAACACCTTCATCAGTAGTTGATGCACTGTGCTTGAAGCAGCCCTGCGAGTATGTTTTGTGTCAACGTAATTTATGATGCTCAGCTGAGAATTCCTTCCAGCATACACTCAGTATCAGCCAAATCTAATTTACAAACACGATTTGTGCGAGTCTTGTGTGTGTGTGTGTGTATGTGTGCAGATGCTCTTGACATTTCGCATATGAACAGTACACAAAGAAAATGATGCAACATACTTGAAGCCTGGTATTACAGTATCAAATGCAGTATGTTGGGCTCGTATTATTGCATTGGTTTGCTATAAATAGAGCCAGTGAGCTGGTGTAGAAGCTGTGGTTAAGTTATAGGGTGTTCTGTCACAGTAATGTAGCTGTTACTACTTCACTGTGTGATCAGGTTTCAGTTGGTGGTTGCCAGGGAAGTACAGTTTCCTTTTGCTCTCACAAAGATATCTGAAATTCTTGCCTTGATATGAGTAGCATGGTGTGAATGCAGCTGTTTTCAAGAAGCACTGCTACTGTTGGGCCTACGTGTGTGTTAAAGCCTGCCTTCTGCATTGCTCTTTTTCCTTTGTGTGCAGGCATTTGCAGATACTGTGAGCAGCCAGAAACGTGCAGCTGCTGATGGAGAGTGCCGGGAGGAGAGCCTGCTGCAGGAGACGGCCACGAAGGAGGCTGCCATGGCAACCCGCATCGAGGAAGTTCAGGCAGAGTTAAAGCAGACGCGCCTCGCTCTTGGCAACGCCCACGCAGAGATTGATAGACTTGGAGTGGTATCCACCCAGCTGAAGAAGGTGTGGAAGTGCACTTATCCATTCGTGCAACACAACCATATTTATACTGGTGTACTGGTATCATACTGTATATTGTCAACCCCGTTATTCTCATGATGCTGCCATAGGACCTACCCTTGAATTACTAGCCCATCATTCTGCTACTAATTTCACATATTAGTATTAAATTACTAGAGTAAAAGTGTCCAAGTGCGCTGTGTATAGGGCAAAGCCTGCAGCTTCAATTTTGTGCTTTGCATTGACTTGACAGTGGGTTGTTTTCCGCAGGAGTGTGAGTGTCTGGAGGCAGAAAAGGGCCACCTGAGAGATGAGATGAAGGAGTACAAAGTGCGTGAGCTACGCCAGTTGCAGGACAACGGCGAGCTAGAGGAAGAGAACATATCTCTGCAGAAGCAAGTGTCTGTGCTAAAGGAGAACCAGGTCAGTCATTGCTCAAGCCCCAGCCTCACCAAACACACATCACTTCCACCACAGTGATTTTGCAGGCCTAAGCCTCACATATGGAGGACAGAATCAAGCGCTATTAGAAATAAATGAATTCATTAATAGATAAATTTAAAAAAATGCATGTAATCTAGACATAAAAATATACAAAAATGAAAAAAATAGATGAGTAAGACAGTACACTAACAAATAGTATGATCTGTACAGTTATTTATTTCCCTGTGTATTTGTTTTTGTATTTATCCCTACTATGATAATGAGGCCGTGTCAGTCAAAAGCATGTAGGTAACATATTATTATTTGGTCATTGTTGTGGTGCATTGTTCAGTTTACTTGGCTGACAGCAACAACCTTGTCTGTAACAACTTCCAAGTCCCAATGCATTGGACAGGTCAGTTGCTGCTATGATTAAGATGCATAAAATTAAGGGACTTGGCTCCTAATGTGGAGGGCAGCCATGCATTCCCTGATCCCCTGCAGAGTCAGTGAATCGTAGTGTGATTGCTACACCTGAGTATTGGACATAAAGTCTACTCAGACATCATACTCGAATATTATGCAGCAGAAAATGCAGAAATAAATGCTGAAATAAATTCATATGAAAACATTTTTTAAATTTATTTATTTATTATTCTTCAAATGCTATAAAAAGCACTCTCTGCACATAATTTTGTGTGTATTGCATGATAAATAATGTTCAGTTCTCTTGTGGGTTGTGCCCTTTCTCCCTGACAAAGAAAGGAGGAAACGGGTATGTGGAACCTCCATTGTTTGGGGTCTGAGGGTGTGAGACAAATGTGAGACAAATGCTTCTGAATGTAGGTGAGCGTTGTTTGGTTTGTTGGAGGCACTGGATCCGTCTCAGTGTCTCTTGCCCATGCTTTCCTCTATCAGCGTGCATTATCCATTTTGGCGTGTGTTATCCTGTATTATCCATTTTGTAGAAACTGCAAACTGAATCACTGAATCTGGGTTTTAAATGGAATTTAGGCAAAATTTATTTATACAGCGCATTTCATACATGGAGTAATACACAAGAACATGAAGTGCATTCAGTCGAAAGCAAAACAATCATTAAAAAAACACAGTTAACTCCATTAAAGGCATGAGGCCTATAAAGGCATAAAAAGGACAACAATGCCTCACCGCATTTTGTTCTAACTCTGCATACAGTTAGTAGACCTGTCCCAGATGACCCAGGGGTTCTTAGGGGTTCATATGGTATCAGAAGGTCAAAAATGTATTTTGGTTATTATTCAGCTCTACATGCATTTAGCTTTTGGCTACAGGTACAAGGAGAGGGACAAGCCTTTAGTTCCAGTCGGGTTTCACAAACTAACTTCCCCAAAACTTTCATTTTTGTACCTGTGTCATCCGGGTGTGAGACTGTACCACTGTTGTGTTGAATATAGTGATATGTGTTAATGTCGGGTACTGGATTGTGCAGTCATGTCTGAGAAGAACTTACAAGGCCTTAGATTTTAAAACATGAGCAACTTTGTCTCTTAGCTTTGTTCATACTCATGTATGTTTCAGGTGGAGTTTGAGGCGATGAAGCTGGAGTTGACCCAGAAGCACGAGGAGCAGGAGGAGCTGCGAGCTCAGCTGGACGAGGCGGCGAGGCTGAGGGAGATTGCAGAGAAGCAGCTGGATGAGGCCCTGGAAGCCCTGAAGGAGGAGAGGGAGCAGAAGAACAGTCTGAGGCGGGAGCTCTCTGCCCTGGCCCTCAACCCCTTCGATTCTGTGGGAAACCTGGAGCTGCACCTCGAGCAGCTGGACGACAGCCAGGAGGAGGGCCGGGGGGGAGAGGGTGAGGGAGAGGACCAGGACAGCGGCTATAATAATGGTCCTGGCTCTGCTCCCAATTCTACTCACCCTCCTCACTTGGCGGGCTCCAAGACTAACGGCCTCATCCAGCGCTACTCCACCCCAAGGAACAGTGACGTATTCCTGCGCGCCCCAGCCTCTGGCCTCGTGTCCGACCTGCTGAGTGAGCTGCACTTTTCAGACAGCCAAAAACTTAAACAGCAGCTCCTACAGGTAAGAGTAACAGTAGTCTTTATTGACCCCCCGTAGGAGACATTCAGTGAGACACAGCAGCAACAGAAGTAGATAACAAAAATTACAAAAAATTACATTTTTTCCCCTATGTTCCTATACAATTAGCATTTTCCTATCCTTACAAAATAAATTAGAAGCCAATTAGAAGGTAGGCGACAGGGCACCATATGGCAATATGCTAATAGACCTTTTTCACAGCCGCCATTTTGACATGAAATAGTGGGTAAATGTAGGTGTTACTAATCACATTAATTAAGGTTCTGTTTTGTTTAGGTACAGAACCTTAATATGATCAGTAACACCTGTGTTGACCTACTATTTCATGACAAAATGGCTGCTGTGAAAAAGGTCTATTAGCATATTGCCATATGGTTATGCTGCGCATATAAGTCGGAGAATGTGGCAAAAAAGTGATCACATTTACCTTTTTCTCAATATAATTCTATAAAAATATCATGCCATATTCTTAATTATTCTGTTTAAAATGATGAAACTGGTTTGTTGTATTGCCTTGCTGGATGGTTTGAATCTTCAACTCAGTTTGCATGCACACGGCTCTGTTTCTTGTTATTCTTAACGTAGCCAAAATATTTTCACACTGTCAAAGTTAATGACCATTCTTTTCAGTGGTGTCTTGTTAATGTAAGCTAGGTGTCACGGCAGTGTAGATGCCTGCTGAATGTTAGCAGCTCACACAGTGGCTCATGGTGCTTCTGTCGTGGGTGTTTGCCTTTCCCTGTGCAAACTGACTTGCTCAGTGGGCAGCTCTATTCTAAAAATATGACTGGCTGTTTTTGTTTCACTTCTTAGCTTGTTGTCCAAGTGAGAAAAATAATTTATGTTTGATTGTACTGTGGAAATGTTATATTTTGTAATGCTTTCATAATTCAGCTGAAAGGTTATTACTGTATGCTTCAATGTAACATTTAAAGAGGCAAAGAGGCTTTGTCAGAGGCAGTATTTGGCACAATAGAGCAATTTCTCAGAGAGTAACTGTCACCTCAGTAGTTACCATGACATTTACCTGATGTGATGATGTCTGTTAGTTTTTTGAATGAATAAAGGACATTTTTATATGTACTGGAAGCCTAAGGCAATGACAGATCATCACAAAATGGCAACTAAATATAGCAGAAATAAAAATTCATGCAGACAAATAGTCTGTGATATTAACACTTCTAATGACTAAAATGAAAAAATGCACATGTAAAAAAACAACAAAAAACTATACAAGAATCTAAAAAAATATTGAAAAAGTGTATAAGGTCCATTGTGCACACTCATACTGGTACTGATCACTAATTTACAGAGAATATCTCTAGAAATACTTTAAATAATTCACAAAACTGCTTTTATGCTTAGGTGAAAGGAAACAGTGATAATTAGCGATAATAATTACATAAATTACCATGCTAAATTGTAACACCATTACATGGTGAGTTGAGCAGGAAGGCTGTCAGACAGGTTAGTTGGTGTGACTGAGCTGTGTTTGCCTGACAGGGATATCTGCTGCTTCCTGTTGCAGACCACATCCTCTCAGTGTCACTGGAGCATTGAGACTTTCTGTATATATTATCAGCTACAATAAACCACCTGGCAAACACCACAGGGCATCAACAATTTTATCAGTCTAGTAGGCTGTCTTTCCTACCTGTTCCCTTCAGTACTAAAGCATACTCAAGAAAAGTAAGACTACATTGGCCCTTTGTCTTGCTCTTTTCCTTAAGGAGATGCATTATTCATGATGCACTTAAATTGAGGGTTGGGTTAGCAAGCGCGTACCCAGCAGATGTTGGTAGCGCAGAAGTGGAGCTGAGTAGCTTCAGCCGCAGTGTCTCAAGTACTCAGGTACATAAATAATACATTAAGATTAAGGGCAGTTGAGGGTAAAATGTATGTTTTAAGGGTTTGGAAAACTGTCCTTTATTTCATGGAAAATAATTAACCACCTGCAGAACTTAATAGCCCCTGGCTTGGTTAGTTACTGAATAAGAGCATTATTCAAATAAATATTTGACAAATTTCATTCTGGTTAGCAAAGGTAAAATATTTCTTTATAGCTTTTAAGATTTTCATATTTTTTTCCCTTGTGTTCCCCAGGCAGAACGAGAGAAGGCTGGCCTAGCCAGTACAGTGGAGGAACTGCAGATGCAGCTGATGCTGTCAAAACAGGCCCTCAGCCAGCAGGAGGACAAGGTGGGCTCTCTGACCCAGCAGCTGGAGACTGTGCAAGGTAGCCAGCACAACGTCCCACAGAAGTCAGAGGACCAGGGCGACGATGATGCAGAGAATGAAGACGGCAGCAATGTGGACTTTGACTATGAGCTGGACGCCAAGAGTACAGAGGTGCTGGAGGCCCGCATGCGTGCAGCCAGTGAGGAGCTGCTCAAGCTGAGGGAGGAACTGTCCCAGGCAGGAGCTCGCTACAACAACCTGGAGCAGCGCTGCAAGCAGGAGAAGGAACGCTGGAGGGCAGAGGCTCAGGAGCTCGCCGACAAGATCCGCCAGTGCATCAAGTCCAGTAGGCAGGACCAGGAGCGCATCAGTGAGCTGGAGAAGGAGATTGGAGCCACTCGTAAAGTGGCCACTGACTCCGAGGGCCACTTGAGCGTCGCCCAGGAGGAGCTGCTGGCCTTCTCTGAGGAGCTGTCCAACCTCTACCACCACATCTGTGTGTGCAACAACCTGACACCCAAACGGGTCACCCTGGACTACTACCGTGATGGCGCAAAGGCAGGCGGAGCAGGGGCCGCTGGACGGAGGTCACACCACCTCCACATGCACCAAGCCAGGAAAACTCGTCCCAATGATATGTTCATCTCCAAGGCTGCTGCATTGCAGTTCATGGGGGAGGTGGACAGCGCGGGAGGCAGCGGAGATCCTCCTAATTGCCCTGGATCCCCCACCCTGGATTTCAGGGACCCCTCCAACGTCCGCAACTTGGTGGCAGTTATCCGTTGTCAGATCAAACACCTCCAGGTAGGACAGCACAGCTTATCACATTAACATGTCATTTATCAGAGGCCTCAGACTAAGATTTCTGCTGCTCTTGCATGTATTCCTTGTGAACTGAAAGGTGTAACCAATGCATATTCTCTTGCTCATCCTGTACAGTGGCTTCACCACTACAAGCACTACTTTTGTTCCGTGGGAAGGCTTCCTGTCCACCACAAGTTTCAACATAATGTCCAGATCAAATTGCTGTAGCCTGATGTAGTTGAGTAGCTTCAGGGCCCTGTCCAGCTCCAGCTGCCAGCTGGGCTTTATTCACACGTGTTTAGGTCTGAATGGAATGGATTATCAGAGGTCAAAGTTAAGTCATAGCTACCACCAGAGTCAATCCTTTCACATAACAGTAGTGTCTGGAACACTGGGAACTTGGCTATTTCTGTACAGAAGCACTTAATTGTCTTAAACACTTAAATGCCTTTTTATTGGGGCACATTTCTACTGAAGATGAAGATCTATTTGACAAGCATATTATAACTTTACCAAGAATGTGGGCAGAAATTTGTTCCTGTCACATAGCATGCACTACTACATAACACGCACTGCGTGACATGCTACTTTCCTGAGCCTTTAAGCAGGCTGGCTGGCATTTGGCCATTAATGATGAACCGATACTTAGATAAAAGGGGAAACACACTTCAAGAAGTGGTCATATTTCTCTACCATCGATACTTTTCTCATACTGACATGATGCCCAAATGCACTGCAAGTGAAATTGAAAATATGTTTAACTCAGTGTACTTAAGAATTGACTGCCTTTGTGTTGCTGCAGGTGGCGGTGGACCTGTGTCGCCAGAGGGGTGCACTGCCTTGCTCGGCGTTTAGCAACAGTGGAGAGTCAGAGCGGGATGCTGAAACCCTGTTGGAGGAGGTGCTGAAGCTCAAGTCTCTGCTCAGCACCAAGAGAGAGCAAATTGCCACCCTCAGGACTGTCCTCAAGGCTAACAAGCAGGTATGGCACAGCCGGCATTTGCCAGGTCACATCTTGTTGATCTCTGAGTGATGCGGCAAAACAATTGTTTTGACCTAATCCCAGTGTCACGTTGATTGAATGAAACAGCGTTGCTATTTCAAGGACGATGCAAAACTTATAATTTAGTTTTCCACTGCGGGTATTTCTTTCAATCAGCCTGACCTATCATTGACTTTCCCTGCACTGTATCGCTTGAAGGGCCAAGGCCAGCGTGTAACTTCTTTACTTGCAATGCTCATTTAGCTGGGCATTGAATAAAAGCTTTCTTACTTTTTCCATTTTGGCTTAGTTTAAGAGTTCTCATCTGTTTCTTGGTTTTGGTTCTGTTTGGTCTTGTTTTTTTTTAAACTGTCCACTAAGAACAGCTGCCTTTGTACTGAGAGATGGTCTGCTGTCAAGTTTGGTCTTTTGATCTTTTTTTCTTCTTCTGCTGCCAATATTTTGATCCATTCTTGAGTTTTTGATTTGACTTTATATTTCTTACTAAATCTATTATCCATGAATAATCTTGACACAAGCAGCATGGTTGGCCTATATTGTCAGTGTCTTGTCTAGACACTCCCTTGGGCTCTACATGGTCTTGCACCTTGAGAGGAGTGTCAGAGGTTGTGCCCCCCCCCCCTTTTTCTTGTGCCTCAAGCAGTGCATGACCTGCTTCTGTCATCCCCTTAACTGTCACTCTCCCTTTTACACGCACGCACACACACATACATACACAGTCAACCTAATCTGCTTGGCTGGACTGAGCTCACATAGGTTACCTTCTCAAGTCCAGTGTCTGTCTGGGTCTTTTGCTGTGTGTCCTCTCCAGCAGAAAGACTGACAGACAATACTGTTTTTATGTTATCAAAGCAAAGGCCTTTGTTTGACCTTGGTTGCTCTGATACAGTTTGCTTTCACACAGAATGCACGTCTTATGCACTGGGATCGGGCACAAAATTTGTGGCTTGCTTGCATATGAGCTAACACCATTTAGAAAAAACAAGCGTCTACAAATTGAACAACCACAGGAAAAATCTATGAGCATTTGGCTGATAGTTGATGTTTCCTATCTTGCTGTTATGTAATCCACTGGATTGGCTTTTGACCCGAAGTAGCCTTTGGCTGTTTGTACAAGATTTTATATGTATATTTTTGTCATTATTTCAGACTGCAGAGTTGGCACTGTCAAACCTGAAAACCAAGTACGAGACTGAGAAGAGCATGGTATCAGAGACGATGTTGAAGCTGAGGAACGAGCTTAAAGCCCTGAAGGAGGATGCTGCCACTTTCTCCTCACTCCGCGTCATGTTTGCCAGCCGGTAAGCTGTCCTTATGTAACATAATGCCAGCCTAAAAGCTTCTGGACTAGGGAAAATGCACCATAATTACTGGTAATAGAAAGCAATGTTATCAGAAAGACTGTTGCACTAATGCACTAAAACTAATTTCTCCTGTGACAGAATGGGTTTTTATTTGCTTTTCCTTTTTGTTTGAACTCAGACAGGTTTATCGGTCCTGACTGTCTGGTCTTTGCCAGCTAGTTGTCTTCATGCGTAGTACTCGTGCTCTTGTTGCTGTACAGCTTTTGCTACAAGTGTCATCTAATAAGCTTACCAGCCATCTTAGAGCCTGTGGACAGCCCATGGGTTCATGTGACGATTAGGAGCCACATGCTCTGCCCTGTGAAGGAAGCAGGGACAGATTTGTCTTGTCAAGCCAGGTCACCTCAGAGAAGGAGAAACCTCATGTTGACAAGGGAGAGGGGGGGCTGGGAGAGAGGGTTGGATTTACAGATCACAACACACTGTGCTTCACTAACCTTCTCAGAGCTAATGCCTTTGTTCACGTGGGCACGTGTGCTGCCTGTTGGGAAGGGTGTTTGTGTACTTGTATGTGACTGAATGTGCGTGCTAGATGAGTGTTGGATAAGATTTTGTTTTCCGTTGTACAGTTGTCTGCAGGTATATTTTTTGTGATGGACAGCAGAAATGTACATGCAGAAGGCAAACAGAAGCTTCCTTTGTGGGTATTTATTAAACCATCCAGGCCCCCCCTCCTGTCCAGACAGTTATGAGCTGGCATTTGATTATCCTTAAGAGGGATTGGAGTACAGACAGTGGCCAAGGACTACTGTCGGGTGCAAAGGGCTGAAGATTAAAGCTTTTAAAACACACCCACTTGTTTATAATCCAGTTCTCTGGTGCCATCATGTGGACAGCTGGAGTGACTGCATTTGTGTAGCGTGTCAAAAGTCTTAATTCCTAAACTCTTACACCACTTAAAGACTGAAACTCTGGATTCTTGATTCCTCAGTTGTACCTCTCTTTTTTGGCTGTGAGAATTTCTGTTTGGTCGCAACTCGTGTTTGAATTTTGTGTATGCCTGTGTGTGTCCCGTATATCTGTTCTGTGTCTGTGGTTTTGTGCTTTATTTGTCTGTGCATGTCGTCTTTGTGTCTGCATCTCTTAGGTGTGACCAGTATGTCACCCAGCTCGATGAGATGCAGAGGCAGCTTGCAGCAGCTGAAGATGAGAAGAAAACTCTGAACTCCCTGCTGCGTATGG
>OMKZ01030018.1:0-14036 GCA_900302535.1 Neoniphon sammara
TAAGTGTAGCCTGTGTGTGTGTGTGTGCCTAAGTGAGGGAGAACGAGTCAGAGAGAGGGAGAGGAAAATAAAGAGACTGATAAAGAAGAATGGGGAAAGAGAGGGAGGGAGAGAAAGGATCGTTGGCGTACATCCAGCACACAGACACATTCAGTATGTATAGCCAGAGATAAAAAATAAATAAATAAATAAAAATAACCTCAAATGGCATTTAAGAGGAAATCACGCTACTAAATGGTCTAGTCAGTCCAATTTGTTTTTCTCACTATTACTTGATATGTGTTTATCAGTATTGCCAGATATACTTCCATCCTACAACCTGCCAACTGTCACTTCATGGAGACATACACACACACACACACACACACACCTACTGACACACCTTTATCTCTGAACCTGACTTGCTGCATGACTCCACAGACCTATCACAGGCCCTGTGTGATATACTTCACTGAAGATGGCTTCTGCAATATAATGATCACTCCCTGTGCGTGTAGGTGTGTCTTTTTGGAGATACACTGTAGGTAGGAAGAAGACATATGTACGTCCACAGCATCTGAAGCACTACCTGGACTTCACATCAGAACATAACTTCAAGGGTCAACCATGACATTAATATATCATGTACAATAAAACCAGCGTTCTCCGAGAATCCAATTATATGGTGTTCAAATGTGTGTATCTAAATGTGCAGGCACTTGTGCGTGTGTATGGGCCAGACTTCACATTCTTTCAAAGGGAAGAGAAGAGTATCTCGCTCTTTTTTTGTAATGTCGACTTGCTTTATTAATGTGACATTAATCCATTTTGCTAACACATAAAGTGGAGAACATAAGGAACCAAATCTTACAAACAGTAAAATTTAGCAAAATAATGTAAAATACAGAAAAGCAAGGATAAAAATGTGATTAAATGATTAAATATACAGATACTTTATGTACCTGCACTTTTTCAGAAAAAATGTCAGAAAGAATGTCAGGGGAGTGCCGACACGACGCCATGGCAATGCAGCAGAAAATGTCGGTAGAGAAACTTGTCTTGTTAGAAAGTGAAAACCACGAATTGCATGACATGTGCGCAAAGAGGGAGTGTGGGAGATCGTTGGCAATATCTGGTAAGTGTTTCAAAATAAAGTCTAATGTTTTGCTAGCTACAAATGCCGGTTAACGTTACCTGATAACGTTACTCCAGCCCTCAGTGTCTGCCTCTCAACTAGCAACCGCTTCATTGTCACGTTTAATTAAGCTAACAGAAAATGTGAACGATAGCTAACTAGCTAACCGGTAAAATCAGCTGAGTGAAGGATACGCTGTGTGTAGGTTATGAAACGCAACACGCTGGCACAGAAAGTGCTCTTGGCAGCGCTATTTCTTTTTTAAAAAAAGAAGACTGTTTCTACCTATTTTGAGTTAAATTATGGCCAGAGGGGACAAACTTAGCTGCTAGCCACGCAATACTTTCATCTCAATATCAGACAAGACCATGAGGCCTGTGATGGCTTTTGAAAAACTCTGGAACAAAATCATTCTTATGTTCTTTTGTCCCCCACAATTTCAAATAGCGATATCTTTCAATGTCAAGGTTGTGGTGTCTAATTCAGTTTTGTCAAAATTGGTTTTTGTTTCATATTTATTTATTTATTTGTTTATTTATTTACTTTGACATATTTTGCCAGTCAGTGTCTCTGTTATGGGTCTGATATCAGAGCAGTTTGCTTTGTATTACATTTTCATTTCTTCATTGTTTAGTGTTGTCTTTTAAAAGTACTCTAAAAGTTTGTTTTGATTGATGAGATGAGATCTGCGATTGTGCTTGGGAGAGCTTTGTGTGCAATAGTTTTGTTCTGCCTGATTTAGACAGAGCCAAAAATTTAATTGCTCATTTCTAAATGTAGATATTTAAGGAAAGTATACCAAGTTCTGCTCTACACACATTATATTGACTATTTTTGGGAAACTTTTTATAATTAATTTTCAGAAGATTGTTTATCAGAGCTTTTAAATTATGAAAATGGGCCCTATGCTACCACAGGACATAATAGGGGTTATTAGTGAGTTGTATATTTTTATTTGTAGGTTGATGTATTCCACAGAATTAATTTTTTGTACATACAAAGCACCGCTGACACCATTGCAAAGGCTATTTATTTTTAAGTTCCTGACTCAGGGATCTCAACTCACAAACTCACAAATAATTCCATGTGTCCCTTTGTTTCAGTCTGGTGTTTCCTACAGTAAAGTTATATCTAGATCTATTTTAGATCTATTTTAGAGATTATTCCAACTTCATTGCTAGTTCATTGATGTAAATATGGAGTAGTGTTGGACTCAAAATCCACACCTGTCTCACTCAACACTGCTGTGTAAAAAATGTAGACATTGTGGTTAGATATTGTAGCCAATTTTACTGCACATTTATTTTCTATGTATACAGAGATTTGGTGATATTGTATATTTTACCACCTCCACCACTTTAAGTAATTTTAATAAAAGTCCACTATGCCTAATCAAATACCCTCCTAAAGTCTACAAATCATGGAGATATTTCTCATTTTTATTTATAGTTATTAAAGGTGTGCAGGACATAAATGTGGTCTGAGCTTCGATGTTTTTGATCAAATGAAATTTTGATTTTTGCTCAAAACGTGCCTGGCAAGGAAAGTAAAAAAAAAAAAAAAACTTATCCAGAATTCTGTTCACACATATGCCTTGATAATTATTAGGGTCCAATTTTATCACCATTTTGTCCTTGGTTCCAGATCTCAGTGACATAGCCAGAATCAAGGACAGGCCTGAACCGTTTGTGGAGAGTTTAATGCAGTGCAGGATTATTGTGTTTTAGAATCTGGACAAGAGGGACATGGAGCTTTGTTTCCATCTCAGCACGGTTTAGTGTTGTTAAATACTTAATAAGACTGTTCTTGTTCAATTTATATTCATGATGGACTTCATACATTTTACTGGTTTCTGATTTTGCTATCTCATTACAGTTTGTGGATCTTTTCAGATACAAAGTTGTTTGGCAGTACTCACAAAAGGGAAGTTATAATGAAACTACAAATGAGGAAGAGGTCAGTCCACACAGAAAGTGCCTGTGTGTCATTCCATTAACAATATAAACTGAAGAGCTTATTAGAGCTTGATTTTTTTTCAGATTAATGCTCCCATTTGGCCTATGTGATTTTGTTCCCTCAGAATGTGAGAAGGTGTGTTAACAACCATGTGTTTAACATACTTTAGGTTGGATAGTCTCAAAAATTCATTATTATACTATCTCCACCAACACTGTTTTGCCGCAAAAAAAGAACTCCAGTGTTTTTTTTTCAACTTATTTATGTATTTTTGCACCACATGAAAATGAAAACTGGCATGAAAGTGTTCAACTTTATAAAATAGCAGGCATTTAAAATCAAATTCTTCTAAAGCTCACATTTATTTGAAAACTGCTGATTGTGCCGTGGCTATATATTACCATGTCTGTTCAGTACATTATAAGAGCTTTGTCTTTGTGATATCACATTTTGGGACAGGGCAATTGAGCAATCAAACAAGCTTGTTTCCAAATGTATCTATAAATACTTTTTCTTGCCAGTTTTTGTATTAAGATCTTCAAAGCAAGCTTAAAATGCCACTGAAGAGTTCTTGAGAACAGTTCTCTCTGTCTCTGTCTCTCTGTTGCAAGTGGTATCCAACGTGCATGTTGTTATATGCCAATAGCTGTAGCATGTAGGGAACAGGTGTAACATTATGGGTCCCCCATGAGTGATATCATGTTTCCCTGTGTGTGAGAGATTGATAAGAGTGGGCGGGACAAGGTCAGAGAGGGAATGACCTAAATCGTTTGTTGATTGACGGGTGCTGTCATCCAATTCCATTAGCTTTGTTCCTACACACCTTGGCGGTTTCTAATTTAATCTTGGCTCTGATAGAATGTAATTTCGTTAAAAAGGCCCCCTTATTAATATTTCCAGTATAATTTTCAGCCACTGATGGGCACAGGAACTTTCATTACAGAGAGAAATTAGAGAGGCAAGATGGTGGGTAAATGGGAGACAGTAGATAGGACTGGACAGAGATCTATTAGAGTATGGATATAATAAGTGACATTGTTAGCTTTAATCAGTGGCCTGAATGCAAAAAAAAAAAACAACAACAACTGGAGCAATTCCACCTGTGGATGCACACATAGAAGCAATCAGTCTGCCTGCCTGTGCCTACATGCACAGCAGGCAGGCAGACTGATTTGCAGACACACACACACACACACACACACACACACACACACACACACACACACACACACACATGCAGGGGTTAAAAAAATGAACTCAAACCTGCACCATCAATTTCAGAAGCTAATGTGAGCTTTGTGGAGACTTTTTGAAATGTAATGATATAGCCCAATCAGGGCTGTCAATTACATTTTTTATCAAATTAATTACATGTTATGCCGCAAACAATCAAATCAAACCCGAGTAAAGCACTGAAAAGAAATATCACAAGGTGGCATTAGAAACAATTATTTTTCCAAATACATTTTTTTTCATTCAACTTAAGCCTATTTTTTTTAATTAACGTGTTATTATTTTTAAATTAATTAATCAAAATGAATGTGTTAATTTGACAGTCCTAAAACCAATACAAACTGGTGTGGACCAGCCATGCTGCTTTTTTGTTTCCCTTTAAAGGGGCATGGCGGTGGGCGGGGCTTGTACTGGGCGGGGCTTAGCTCAAACAAGACTGCAGTTTCCACTCATAACATCATGAAACCCAGCAGTGAGGCTGGTCATGAGTCACAGCAGCCCTGACACACTTTCCCCACTGATCAGCTGAAAGGGGCGTGTCCTGTGACAACAACATCGCTGAGAGGGGGCGTGGCTTACCACAAACAGGGCCTTAACTTCCAGCTGCGGCCTCAGTGGGGGTCTGTGGAGTGGCTTCTTGTTTTGTACATTTAGTTTAAATGTTTTTTGTGATTTTTCATGTGTCTTTTATGTTTGTCTTTGACCTGGATTTCTACCCTGTTTTCTTCTAATATGAAATGTATTCAGAGCTTTGTTGGGGAAAATGCACTTTAAATAAAATTTGATTTGATTTTACTTGTCTTCGGTTTTTTAGGCCACAGGTGGATATTTTGGAGATAAATTGGTGTTTTTTGTACTCTGCCCTCTGTGTTCAGAGAGCCATAAAACAATGTCTGCCACCTGTATGTTTTATGTTTTTATTTTACTTGCATATGTAAGAAGGTAATAAAAACTAAAGTGAAAAAATAGTTCTTTTCCAAAATGGCACATATCCCTGTTAGAAAAGTACCTGTAAGTTATTCAGCGTCTCTTCTGTAAATTTGTTATTTTGTCAACCCAGAGCTTCAGATACCGAGTGTCCTTGCAAAAGCAGCATAATTTGATTACATTTTCCGCCATCAATCCTTTTGCTGGAGTGTCATTCAAGCAGCAGATATCTCACTGCGGAACGAAGCTCTTCACATATGAAAGCATGATGAACAGAAAACGCCTCCAGTCAGAGGTAATGTGTCACTCTGCTGCTGTTCCATTTGAAGCCAGCTTCACTTTTTCTCTCCTGTTGATCGCTCTCCAACCAGTGAATATTTACGCAGTGAAATCTTCTTCTGCTGCTAGACTGCAAGATGGAGAGGCCGCATTTGGTGTTTGTTCTATTAACACCATGTCTGATATCTCAAACCAAACCTGTCACCACCAAACAGATTTTGGCATCAGAATTGATTTTTAGTTTATGAGGCACTTGCTCTGTCTTTATTCTCCATGACCCATTCTGTTGAAACGTCTCAATAAACACGGCTGATAAAACGCTGCTGTTTTCCAACAGGTTTTCTGTCTGTGGGACGCAGTTCAGACCTCAGCGGGTCCTGCAGACGGAAACACCCACCTGACTCTCTGGAGATCTGGACGAAAGCCTCCACGCCGCTCTCGCCATAGTTTCCCTCGGAGGCGAGCGTGGACACGTAGTTCCATCCCATCGCCGTGACGATGTCCAGCATGGCCTGCGCCTGGTACGAGTCCGGGGGAACCACACGCGAGAAGAAGTCGTAGCGCGTGTTGTCGCTCAGCTCCGGAGCCGTGGAGGCGTAGCTGATCTGAGGGATCTGAGGAGACAGAAACACACGGCAGAGTCAAAATCCTGCCAACAACATGACTACTAATACTACATACTACTATCACCACTAATAGTACTACTGGTACTACTAATAGTATTACTACTACTAATAATAGTGATAATAATAATGCAACCACTACTACCAGTAATACTTCTGTCACACTGAGTACTAATACTAGCAATATTAGTACTAGATGTGACAGTAGTATTAGTAGTAGTCACAGTGATTATCACTACTGCTAGTATTACTGCTGCTACTAATACTGCAACTGCTAAAATACTGCCAGCATTATACTACTACTGCTCACACTGCTGCTCATATACATTCCACAACAAATACTGCTGTCACAACTAATACTACGGTTACTACTACTAATACTGCTATGAGTACTACCACAACTGCTACAAATACTATCAGTACAAGTATACCTACTAATACAGCTATTACAAGTACTGCTGCTACAATTGGTACTACCAACACCAATACCACTAATACTACAACTACTATCACTACTATTACAGCTACTACTGGTGTCGCATCTACAAGTAACCTGCGTACTGTCAGTACTACAACCAATACTACTACTACCTTTAGTGTTGTCTCTAATACTATCAGGACTACTACTGTAAGTGTCACTACCAGTACTAGTACTGCTGTCACCAATAATCCCACTACTACTGTTACTGCAATCATTACCAGTATGATTACCACTACTGCTAACTCCATAAAAAAAAACAATAATAAAATAAATAACATGGTGCTATAAAATGAGATCAGGACAAATGTTTAGAAAGATAATCATTTACATCATGTCACATGTTAGACATTCAGACAGACGCTGTTATCCAGACTTGAGAGAAAAAGTAGAAAAAAGCCTAAATTCCTGGATCACCAAAATGAAAAGTAGCTGACAGACGGTGTGACTGCGACCCCGCAGAGAAAATGTCAAAGTGTGAGGAAAACAAACAGACTGAGAGCCGGGCAGAGACAGGCCGCATTTTGTTTTAATAATCATAATAAAGGCTGGACGCTGTCCAGGACTCACAATGGCCGACTCTGCAAATCCACAAACCGTATTGGATTCACAACATCGATACCACTGCAGCACCATGACATCAGGAACAAGTTAGCGCTGGATGTCAGATGATGAGAATGAATTAGAGGAGAGGACGTGTTTAACCAGCTGGCGGAGCTGTGCTGTGTGAAGGAGGCGAGAGCCGCTCCAGGTTCAGATTCAGAGGCGGCGTGGAGACGCTGTGACGAGCGGCGGTGAGACGCCTCGGTTTGAACACATTCAGACGCCGGTTTGTGATGAAGTGATGTCATTTACTCATCACTTTCCCTCAGCCTGCCTCGTTTGCCTCTGCTTCTGTTGGTGGTTTCCTACAATTCCCAGAATGCCTTTTGACAACCTGCAGGTCGTGAGCTTGTTGCTTTCAGCTGTGGGTGTCATGCGGTGGAGAGAGAGCGATAACAAGAGATATATAGAGAGAAATCAGTCTTGAAAAAGTGTGAGTCTCCTGTTAACTCAAACTCAACCTGTCTTGTTGCTGCATTGCATTCTGGTCTATGGAGGCTGCAGCGTTGTATTCTGGTCTGTTGAGGCTGCTGCATTGCATTCTGGTCTATGTGCTGAGACATCAGCGGTGAATAGAGCTGATGCTAAAGCTAACAATGGCTACTATATTTTTTTTAAATACAACTTCAAAACTGATCAAATTTCACCTCAGCTGATCTAGAGGTGAATAAGAAAGCGACTGTAAAGTGTGACGATCGATAAATGATCGAGTGTGACGATCAAGTTTAAAGGCAAATCTTTTAGACTCCATACATTTCAGGAGTCCCTCATTTGGGCAGAAAACTGACATCTGTCTTTCCAGGCCTGCTGTGGCTGCTGGAAACATCTGGATGTGCCGTCGCTTCATCTAGCCAGAGGAAACAGACAGCGAGCTGCTGCATGGAGGCGGAGCACATCACCAGTACCTGCTTTTTTAAACACTGTTAAAATGAGCCCAGTTTAATTTTCCCCTTTACGTTATTCAAAAATGCCACACAGTAAAACTCCCAAACATCCTGCGTCGCTCTGCAGAAACTTGAAAACAAACCAGTTGTGAACGCGGCTCAAATCCTGACCTTCCCAGCGTCGTCTCATTCACTTTCCTGTCAGCTCGGCGGCGGCGGCGGCGGAGCCAGTTACTGTGAGAGCGAACCGCGGGCTTGAATTACCGAGGCCGAGCCGGAGGGGGAGCGGGTCATAGATTCACCGCCAGACAGTTAGACAAGCCCGGGAAGATTGGATAATGGTCCTTTAGAGAACGATTGAAGGCCTGATTGATTTCACTTCAGTCAAAGGCCAGTGTGAATGGGGCGAGACCCGCCGACTGTCTCATTGGGATTCAGAGAGGAGGGGGCAGGGAGCCAAAGACGGACAGCCAGAGGCCTGCCAGCAATACAAATGTCACTCACAGGCTGTCAGCCCGAGCCCGGCTCCGCGGATCCACAGACAGCAGCAAATTAAAGGCCTGTAAATACAAATGTGTCTGGCCGGTCGACAGCGGCGCTAAAGCTAAAGCCGGTGAGTGGCTAACGCTACCGGCGCGCTCGAGGATTAACCTTCTATCTTGGGGCAAACTTTTTATCTCTTCAATTCAATTTTCTCACACACGGCTGCAGGAGTGTTCGGGGGCCACATCACATTATCTAAGAAAGTGCGGAGTTTAATGAATACCTCCAGGCAATGGGTGAGTAAGTCTTCACGTTTAATGAATTTATATCATCGCGTGATTAAGATCTGGGTTGAAACAAAGACCGGCTCTCGCTGCTTCCAGCTGCTCCATAATGAGATCCAGCGGTTCAGTTTCATGCTCTGCAGCCATCATGCAAGAAACATGCAGCCTGAATGTGCTTCCAGGGCTTTTCTTTAAAGAGAAAACTGAATTTCACCGGGTCATTTGTGATGATCGAGTTTCATGACCTGCAGCGTTTAACTGGGATTTCCTTTTTGTTCCTGAAAAATTTAGAAGTCACAGCATAAAACTCCACCAACACTGAATACCACTGCAGCCTGTGCAACACTTTTATCATTTATCTTCCAGGTTTGTTTTTACAGCATGTGAATGCCACACCGTTTATCAGATGACTTGGAAGTTCCGGTTATCGGACTCTTCCATCAGCACATGAACGCAGCATGAGAGTTATGGTTAAAATGTTATAATCTTATAAAAATCAAGATTCAGACCACCACCAAAATCTACACTACTGCAAAAAATTCACCTTGACAACTTCTCCAGTCTCCTTGTCAGAGTTCAGATCTTGTTTTTTTTCCAACAAGGTCAAAAATGGGAAGTGGGATGAGATAATCCCACTTGTTTCCAATGCTAATCAACTTGTTTCCAGAATTTTCTTGAATCAAGTGTCATTTTCTTGATCCTAGTGGGCTGATCTGCCTTATTCTGCCTTGTTTCAACAGATTTATACTTGTTCCCAGAAACATTCCTCAAACAAGTGAAACTGCATTGGAAACAAGTGGGATTATCTCACCCCACTGGCAGATTTTTTTGACTTTGTTGAAAGATTTAAACACTGAAGAGGAGACTGAAGGAGTTGGTAAGATGGAGATTTGTTGCAGTGGTGATCCTTGAAGTGAAAGCGATCGGTCCTCCACGTTTCAGCTGAATCTTAGAGAGATATTACTAACAGAAGATGAGCACAGGCGTCTGCAGCCTGGAGGCTCCACAGGGAATTGAACCGCCGACCCTGGCAGTGTTAGCGCCTTGCCACGCAGCACCAATGGGTGGCTTCGGTCCGACAGCGGCGATATACGGTGCTCGGGTCCCGAGCCCAGAGATGATAGGTCGAAACAAACCAACGGCTGAAACCATCAGTCAGAGGAGATCAGATCAGGCCGGTCTGACGCTCTGCACTGAGATTCATTGGGGTCACAGCAGGGTAAAGCAGATATGAACGGGTTTATTTCCACATGCATCATGTTGACCTTGACAGATCTAATCTTTTCCAGCATTCAGTAGGCCAGATTTGCCTGCACACACACACACACACACACACACACACACACACACATGCCTACTTATACATATATTCAGTACATTAAGGTAATGCTCAAGCAAGCTAGAATAACTAAGTCTAAATTAGAATATAATGGAAACTTGCCATTAACATTAAACATTCACAGGGATTCCACTCCAGTGGGAATACATGCTGAATGAACTCAGCAGGAGATCATCTTGGAGGTAATAATGCACATTCAGGTGCTGTACCATTAAAAACACATGACTTGTTCCCATAATGACTCCCAGGGTGTTTCTGTAACCTGCTGCAGTCTGCAGGCACTTCTGAACATCAGGACGCATGGTGAAGTATCACGATTCAAGTTTAAGAAGAAATTGAAACCACCACATTAGAGCAATTATTATAATAACAACAATAATAATAATAGTGATGTCATTTGTGAAATTAGACATACTGTAGTCATGCAGAGCCCCAAATGTGTCATTAAATAAATTAGACTATCAAAGACAGAAATCAAACTTGGGGCCTGCTGGTTTCTTTCCCTGCCACGGCAGACTGGACGGCTGCCACTTTAATTAGCACTCTAATTGGCGGCCCTGCTGATCAGCGCTGCTCATTTCCACGTCTTGATCCTTGCAGCAGTTTAATCATCAGCGCACAAGCATCACTGCTAAATAACCCAATGTGCCATTTGGTGCACGACTTTAAAAAATATGCCTAAGAGTGAGTGTTCATTTTCATCCTGAGAGGCTCCAAGAGTGGGAATCAAACCCCCAACCTCAGCCATGTGAGTGTTAAACTCCATCAAACGTCAGTCTGGCTGCTCCACACAGAGCTTTTCATTTGAAAGAAGAGCGGATTGATCAGTATGCAGAAGACGAGCTCTGCTGGTTTCACACCATGTGGAACGTAAAGGAAATGCAAATGCACAGGGCAGGAAAGCTGAAACAAACTGCAGCAGGCCACAGTATCGGCTGTTTGGAGTCACTGAAAAACTGTGCTGTGTACGCAGTGGGACATTACTGCCTGTGGGCACTGTCATTTATTTTGGGGTTTTAAAGCTCAGTGGGAGGTATTTGCCCGTCCAAACGATGCGGCAGGTGTGTCAGAGTTACAGCAACCTAGAGAGGATGCTGCACAGCGCTCATGACAGCATCACACTGGACCTTAGTCACAGTATCAGGACAGATTTAACAACGAGGGTCTCTCTTTTATTTGAATAAGCTGCTGCCTCAGTCGTCTCATGATCCCAGTGCCTGTCTGAAGGCCTGTGGTCTTGCCGCTTGTAGCTTTCTTGAGAGCCGCTCATCCAAACAGCTTCACACTTGACAAATCCTTTCTGGGCTGCCGTGTGTGTCGGCGCAGAAGTTCACATTTTCTTCACCTTTGTCTCACAAGGGTAAATCACAAAATGTATCCGCTGCCTTTTTAGAAGATGAGCTACAAAACTCTAAGCGTGTGCGACGCTGAACACTGTCCGGCTGTGGCACTGCCTTTGCAGCTGAGTTCCGCCTTTTTTTTAAATGTTTTTTACTTGTTACATCAATCATGACAATAAGTAATAATCAGAAAATCAATTTTTGCAGTTTTTCTGAAGAACGGCTCACCCAAACAACTTCACACTTGACACTGCACTTCCTTGGGGCCTCAGCAACACACCCGCCAAGTGTGAAGTTGATTGGACAAACAGCTGTCCAGGAAATCAAAGGACAGACAGAGAGAGACTCCTCCATTCATAGTCAGATAGATAAGCAGCTGCCGCAGCCATTTCGTATTTTACCAGTGAGTTGTCGTGCTGAAAAGCCTGGGCGCTGTCCGAGGTGCTGAAGGTTTGCCAGCAGTTGGTCTCATGCTGTCATTCGATGTTTTCACGTATGAAAGTGAGCGAGGACAACAGCTCAGTTCAGGCTGTGAGCCGCTCCTGCAGCCAGCCCGTCTTCACTTCACTTCCACCTCTGCATGTTTACTGGGAAACAGAGACGAAACTCTGTGCACGGCCTGTAAAGATGCCTGTCAGCCTGAAAAGGTGGCTCAACTCAAAACTGAGTTTAGTTTACAGTTTGACTCCACACCCATTAGACTTAATGTAACCCTGATAGTTGTGTTCAGCTGTGTGAGGCGACACTCAGCTCCCCAGTTAACCCGACTCAAACCAAACCAAACCAACTCAAGCAGCTCTCATGAACACTGGAAGCTGCAGGACTTCAACTCAGACTGATCGTCAGGATCAGACTGAGCGGCGATGTGGCTTCAAACTCTCACACGTGTTAACTAACTAACTAACTGACAGAAACACTGACACACTGCTGATTAACACTGTGTGTGTCTGTGTGTGTGTGTGTGTGTGTGTGTGTGTGTGTGTGTGTGTGAGACCAGCCAGTCTCTGACTGCTGCCTCACTTTCTGTCAGCAGCTGAGACGTTCTGCGACGTTCCTGCCTGGTTATTTAATGGTTGATTTGGTTTGGAGTTTCCTGCAGCGGGATCACAGACCGGCCGGCCGGGTCAGAGCTGAGAGTCAAACTGAGGCTCAGACTGACAGAGCAAAAAATACCCACATTATTTAATGCAGCATTGTGTATTAAAGTAATATTTGAGTGGCTCGTTTTATTTGATTTTGACTTCTCCATTTCATCTCCGTTGCTGTGATGTTTCTTATTCCATCAGAACACATCATATTTATTTTATGATTGATTTGACAGGGACAGACACAGGATACACTGATAAACTGAGACCAGCTATCTGAAGCATGACATCACTGTGTTTATAGCTCGTGCTAATTTGTACAACTCTTCCCTGGAGGGGCTTTTTATGAGGGTTGGGGAAGTAAAATAAATACAGAAACAACTCAAATCAGCCACAATTAAAAAAGAATACTAACTGAAGACTGAAAAAATATTGAAAAATATTGATCGGAACCCACTGATCCTCCTTATTACAAGGTATTGCTTCAGAAAAATATTTGAAACTAGAGGAAATAGAAACAAAGGATGTCACACACCTTCATTACATGAAGGTGTGTGACATTACAGGAAACAGTGAGGTTTAAAGCTTCAGATGTGCAGGATATTTTTTGCAGCGTGTGCCCTCAGGCTGTCACAGACTCCCACACACTGAACTGGATCCTGCAGGAAGTAATGTGATTCATTAAGTATTTACCCAGCCTCCGGGGAGAGAGCTGCACCGCTGCTCGGGGTTTTTCTTTTCGGAGACACCGAATCCACGCTCCTGCACAAACACGCCGTTCGCTCTAACGCACGACGCCACGCTCGTCCAGGTCGAACACGACGACGTTTAGCTTTACGGCATCGTGTGAAACCTGCAGACCGAGGTCAAACCCTTCTCAGCTTTACTGACACCGAAACCTGAAGCTTCTCACCTGAACGTTTTCTGCTACTCACTGCACAGCCTGTCTCACTGCTGCACTGCAGTCTGACGTTCACCGCTGATGTTTTAGATCGATCAAACAGTTTCTGATATCAATCAACATCTGGACGTGACGTCACCTCGTCTGATTGGACAGAAGAAACAGACAAACTGCTGGATGGATGAGAAGAAAATCACCATCGCCTGTTCAAGAGTTTTCCTTCATGTTGCTGCAGAAAGCTGAAATTAAAACATTATGACTGCAGGTTAAAACTTGACCCTCCACAGCAGGGTCTCATTCACTCCGCTGTCACTCTGTAAATGAACCTGAAGCCCAGAGCGCCGCGCCGGCAGCTGAAGTTCACAGAGTTTAGCAGCTTCAGGTGGAGTTTCTGTCCTGAGTGAGGAGGGCGAAGCTGGAAAACAGCATGTTCGCTCAGTCAGACTCTTCTCTGGATAAATGAATGTTGCAGGAGAAAAGCCGTGACCTGAACACGCGGGCCGGTCC
>OMKZ01030026.1:0-10581 GCA_900302535.1 Neoniphon sammara
AAAAAATCTGTGGGAACAACAGACAGCAGTACAAAACAGAGATGTCACTCCCAGCATCGTGGGTTTAAAAACCATCATGAAGAATCTTCCTTTGGAGTTTATTAAAAAAATCCTCGAGATCTGAAATGTGTTCCAAGAATGAAGAATTTGGGGGGAATTGCCTTTATCCCTGATTTTGACTCTTTTTTTTTGTTTCTCCTCAGCTCTGATTGTCAGGTTTCTGACCAAGCGGTTCATCGGGGATTATGAAGCCAACACTGGTGAGTTTCTTCTCATCTAACTGAGATCAAACAAGATGAAAAGGTGCCGATCCTCACGGGGGAAAACAGGGCACTGTAGTCAGGAAAAGAAATGGGATTCAGCAGGGAAAATGCAAATACAATTTAAAGGATGTACAAAACAAGATATAAGACAGTAGAAAGAGAAGTAAAGGGTTGTGTCATCATATTGTGTGTTGTCAGTGATTTCAACACACCCATGTGTCCATTCATCATTCATTTATTTATCTGACTCACTCATTCTTCTACTTTTTCCCTCTTACAAATGTCCTGTTCCAGAATGCTACCACCATTCATTCATTCATTCATTCATTCATTCATTCATTCATTCATCAATCACTCCATCCATCCATCCACATGTCTGTGTCTCCACAGGAGCCCTCTACTCCAGAAAGGTCACACTGGATGGGGAGGAAGTGTCTCTTCAGGTCCAGGATACACCCTGCGTCGCTCTGCAGGTAACTGGAGGGAGAGAGAGGCAGAGTCAATGCAGGCTTTCACTTTGATCGTCCATCATTCTGGCAAACTGTTGTTTTTTTTTTAAGTGGGGTAATCCATGAGATTCTCGTCTTTTGATTTTGGCGACATCCGTGGTGCAATGTAATGTTTCCTGTGTGCGTGTCCACATTTTGTCCTCAGTGTGTATGCTGCTATTTTGCCACAAGGAAGTTATAATTGGGAAAAGACCCTTAATCCTAAAGTGCAACCTCACTGCAGCAACGCTTCACATGCTGACAAATTTAAAAAGATATAAATCCCACAGTAATGGTTTATCATCATAGGTTATGGTTATCTTTATAGCTATGATCTCGATGTGAATGGAACTTAATTTAAATGCCCGTCTGACTGCGTTGTTTTGCACTTTGCACAACAGTGTTCACAAAACATGCAAAGTGTTAATTGCTTAGACTTTAAAATTTGTTTGTTTCCCACTGCAGTGTGTTGTTATTTACTGTTATAGTGACTGACAGACAGCCAAGCTTGAGTTTTCTATGTATTTTACGGCTGTAAAATGTTTGGTTACTTTTGTAGCTTTGAGCCCAGTTGAGTTGGGTTTAAAAAGTCAAGGCCTCTTGCATATTTTACCGCTTCTTTTTCCATCTGCAAGTCAGACTCGTATTAAAAAAAAAAAAAATTCTGATTCAGAAGACTGTTGCTGCTATCTCTAAATAATTTCAGGAATGCATTTGATCCGGGAGGAAGTGACCTTTAGACCGTCTCCTCGCTCATGATGAGCATAATGAGTGCAACGTGCCAGATAGTGCACCCTCTCCAATGCCAACAGACTGTTTACAATACCAGACTTTTAAGCTGCTCATTTCCTACGCTGGGCGAGATAACTGAGGGGGAACAGGCTCCCTTCAGGCAGGCACAGAATGATGAGGAGCAGTTCTCAGAGATTAGAGAAAAAATAATTACTGGATGAAGACAAGGGGATTTATGTGTGTAGGGCCGAGACATGGTGGTTTCCAAGGTACTGGACCAACGTTAAAGCTGCACTAAGGTGAAATTTTTGGCTGAAGATGTCTGTCAGTCCGTTCAGCGCTTTAGTCCAAGACAACGTATCTTGAAATCTGTTGGGCGGATTGCCATGAAATGTGGTGAGAACCTTCAGTCTGCCCAGAGGATGAACCAGAGATGACCAGGTCGCTTTTTTAAAAAATAAGCAGACCTTGGTGCTGAAAGTGGATGGGGCTGGATGTATTTATTTCCTCTACCAATAGTCAGGTCTTTTTGTTTGTTTTGTTGTGGCGTGATTAACTCGAAATGTCAATTTTAATGTCTTCTGGGTGCAATTTGAGGTGTAGGCCTCCGGTTTTTAAGTAGATGTTAGTTAGTAAATGTTTTGGTCCAAAGCTGTCTTCTGTGTCATGATGAAAAAGGATATAAAATGAACTTACTTGCTGCATTGGTTGCAATGACCCTTTAGTCTTCAAACTTTTGGATATTTTCTTTTAAAGGTGCACTAGATGCAAAATTGCCATAAGTGAGAGCCTTTAGGTTTAACTGACAAAAATGGTGGAGTAAGCGAGTAATTCATCAGTGAGACTGGCCTGTGATGAGAACCCTATAGACTCAACCACCAAATTAAGTACTTATCCCACCCTTTCTGTCAGTTGAGTCTAGGGGGTCCTCACTTAAAGCAATCCCCGACTTTTTTTGCATAATGCACCTTTAAAGAGTAACTAAACCCCAAACCCACATCTGTGTGAAGCCTGACCTCTACTGGTAAAAAGTGGGGTGTCTGGTCTTTGGTGGCAGGTGATGTCATCACCCATAGAGTACAAGAGGGGCTGACATCACCTGCCATCAAAGACCAGACACCCTACTTTTCACTATTAGAGGTCAGGCTTCACACAGATTTGGATGTGAGGTTTAGTTACTCTCTAACAATGCATATAAAATTGCCTTTTGTTGAATTTATATAAAGTAATTATTATAGCTAACATTAGCTTTGTGGTTGAGGTCCACTATGGGCAGCAGCTAACTCACTGAGAACGTCATTTTGCATTCATTTTGCCCGGATTTACACCTCTTCCCTGTTATCTTAATCCTTTTTGAGCTAACTCTTTCAATTTCGGCGACCCTATGACTTTTCCTCTAGCGCCGCCCTCAGGCCAAAATGTCAAATCTGATGTTCATGAAATTTGGTGACACCCACAGCATGAACCCTGTCAACTTTGGTGACCATACGGCCTTCCCCTTAGCGTCACCCTCATGCCAGAACGGGAACTCACTTGATAACAGCTCGGACTGACTGACGTTGGAGATCATCTGTGTCCGTCTACTGAAAACTTTCCAAGATAAGGCCATTAGCTAAACGCCTCAGAAGTTAGTGCGCAAATAATTGGTGAAAATGTTTTGCGAACCAAGTTAACCGTGAGTTTTATCAGATATCTTGTTGCTGATGATTTACTGCCCAGAGATAACGAAGAAATGTTTTTATCCCGCTGAGTATTTGAGAGAAAGAAGCCTGCACTCCCTGAATATTTCCCACTTGTGAGAGCTGAGATCTTTGGCTTCGTTTCCATCCTCACAATCTGCAAACCATTTCTCTCTGCTTTTATAAAATCGGCCTTTTACTCATGTGTGTCTCTGTTTCTGTCTCTCTCCAGGATGATGCTGAAGGCCTTTACTGCCAGGAGCAGATCAACAGGTCTTACACGCAATCTTTCTTTCTTTCTTTCTTTCTTTCTTTCTTTCTTTCTGTCTGTCTGTCTTTCTGTCTTTCTTTCCTGAATGCATCTCACTGCTTTGAAATGCACTGAATTGAAGTAGTTGAGCTGAATTGAATTTAACTGAAATTATTCGAATCAAATCAAACTGAGCTGGGCTGGACTGGACACAATTCCATTTAACTTCATGTAATTTAAAGGTGCAATAAGTAAAATTGCTGAGGGACGATTGAGGCGAGGACCGTTTAGACTCAACTGACAAAAAGCATAGAATAAGTACAAAATTTGATGGTTGAGTTTACCTGATTTTCTTTGTCCATCCTATGTTTTTTTTGTCACTTTGGGTCTAAAAGATCCTCATTTCATTTCATCCCTCAGTTTTGCGTAATGCACCTTTAACTAATGGTTTGGTAACTAAACTTAATTGAGTTGAGTTAAACCAGCTAACTGTCTAAGGTGTCTGTTGTGTCTCCTGATCTTATGTGCTCAATTCCATCTTATATACATATTCTAATAATTCAACTGAATTGATCTTAATTGAAGTCCTACTCTAACTGGACTTGCAGGTCGATCTACTGGGCAGACGGTTACGTACTGGTCTTCTCCATAACAGACCACAACAGCTACCGCACCATCCAGCCACTTTACCAGCACGTCAGACGCATCCACCCCTCTGGAAATATCCCGGTCATACTGGTGAGTGTGTGTGAAAACAACCGAGTCCAGTCCTGCACTTCAGTCCAGTTTTGACGTACTGTCCCTTTATGTGAGTATTCCCATTCAGTGAGAGGTTCTCCTCTTCCTGCTCGACATTTCAGAGGGAAATCTTTGACTTTTTACAGCGTTTATCTGACATTTTACTGGAAATACTGACAGACTTTTACTGAAGGAAAATTTTGTAGGAGTATTTTTCCTTTATGGTATTGCTACTTTTACTTAAGTAAAGGATTTAAGGACTTTTTCCACCACTGATTTTAAATTTCCTACTATCCTTTAAGAAGTTCTTTATTTTGATTGAATACTAGCATCTTATTGCATCCTTTTCAATTCATTTATTCATTCAAACAGTCAAGTATCCAAGTATGAAGTGACTTCCTTATCTTCCACAGTGTAGAGCTTATCAAATCAATAAAGGCTTAGAGTGGCGTGGAGAACAGACCATAACAGTTATCTACTAACCCTAATCCACATAATCTAATCTATTATGTAATCTGTAATCTGTTCCAGGTTGGTAATAAGAGCGACCTGCTCCGCGCCCGCCAGGTGCCAGCGGACGAGGGCGAGACGCTGGCAGCTTCACTAGGTGGCACGTTTCTTCTTTCTCTCCTCTTTCGTTTATTATTTCAGTCTTTCTATCTTTCTCTTCCTCCATCTCTTGTCTCATCCGCTCCTCCCCCAATCCAGCGCGGCATCACACATAAATAAATACGTAAGAGCTGAAAATAACTTTTTAATTCACTAGCTAATGTGGGAGGTGGATTTCAGAGGTACAATCCACTCACAATTCAATTTATTTTTCCTCTCAAAATGTGATCGTGACTGTTGAGAATATAACTTCATGCAATTCATCATTTTTACCAGTAGTGATAAGGTCGATTGAGTTACATCAATGTATAACACTGCCTGTGCATGTGATTAATAAAGGGAATGTACACTTTTTTTTGTATTAACAGCAAAATTAATATTTCTTGGTCTCCACAGCATCAATCTAACAGTCATTGTTAATTTCTTCTTAAGCCCTCTTATTTATTTATTTATTTATTTATTTGCCCTGTCATCACGGTCACTGTTGTTTTTTTTGCCTCCTTCTTCTTCAGTGCAACTTTTTGACTTTCCTCTGGTCTTTTTGCATCTATAACGTGGCGCCACATTCCATCTTATTCTCCTTTTGCAGTCCATAGTTTCGATTTGAGTGGCGTCAATTTCAAGCCCTGCACACACCACCCGAGATAAAAGCTGCCGATACCAATTCCCTCCTTGGATCTGCATTCTAAAGATCTTTCTACACACGCAAACACAAACATCTCCACCTCCTCTTGTGTATCTATGCTATATTCTGCTCGCTGCCTCATAAAGCGGGAATGCTAAGTGTTTTGTGAGATAAGAGCAAGGTCCTAATCTCAACACTTGCCCTGGTCACAGGAGGAGTTTACTTTGAGGCCTCGGCCAGGGAAAACCACGAGGGAGTTCACGCCGCCTTCCTACATCTCTGTCAGGAGGTACGAGCTTTAAGATTTAAGATCGGTTTGTTTATTGGTTTGTCTTTCAAAGAGCTGGCTGCCAATCTGGGTTTGGTTGCAGGACATAAGCTAACAAAATAAAAAGGATACTGGGGTGTTTTGAGTTTCAGTCTCGGCTTGTGAAACTTTCAGTGGCACATTGAGCTGTGAACTTCCTCCCAAAATGATCAGACAAAGATACAAAATTGAGAAAACAATCAGTGCAAAAAAGACCTCGTCTGAATTAATTAGTTTAATGTATTTTTTGCTCCATCAGATCAATCTGTATTAGAGCTGAAACAACTAGTCGATCAAATGATTCGTTTACCGACAGAAAATTAATTCTTTTGTTAATCGATAAATTGTTTTAGTCACTTGTCAAGTAAAAACTGCAATCATTTGCAGATCACTGATTGACAAATGCCGAGATTTGCTTACTTTTCTCTGTTTCATTCAATTATAACATGAAAACTTTTTTTGGCTGTTGGTCAGACTAAGAAATCAAATTGAAGACATCACTAACTTGTGATGAGTGTTTGTCAATATTTTGACATTTAACAGAAAATAATTCAGTTAATACAGTTCAGTTAATTGAAAACACTGGTCTATAGATTAATCAACAATTAAAAAAAATATTTTTGTTCATATATTTTCTTCATCATTTGTAATTTTAACCACATGGATTCTTCCTTCTTTGCATCTCACTGCAGATTTTACATAATAATCCCTCATGGGATTGAATGGCATCCTGATATTACACTGTACCAGGGTATTAGAAAGTGTTAAAGGTGTTCTACTGAACATCAGATAACATTTCCATTCTGTTTTCTATTAAAATACCACATTATGCATGCTGTTTATTAAGTCTGGTGTATATCGGTGCCACTCGTAGCTGCAGCTGGAGTAATTAGAGCTCTGCGGCTGGATTGTAAATTACAGTTTTACCCTCAGGCAAGTGTCAGCGAAGTGTGAAACAGCCGCTCAGAGGTGAAGGAAATTAAAAAAGGCGGCTGCTGCAGCTGGTTGGCAGCTCTTCAAGTCAGGTTACAGGCAGATGATTTGGGAAAGCCAGCTGATGTGAAGCAGTTATGTGCAAACTTGGAAATACAACACCACCACACAGGGTTCCCACACCGGCTTAAAGGACTTTTCAATGACTTTCACGGTCTTGTTTAGTGAAATTTGAACAATCGGAATTGGCAAGTTTGGAGTAAAACATTACTTTGGGTACAATTAAACATCACAAAGGCTTAAATTTTTTATTCATAATAAGCCTTGATGAAATTATTTTAAACCTGCTTGTGACATGTCGACTAAAAACTTTCAACTCCTCACTTTATCTTTCTCAAGTCCTCAAAACTTTCAAGGATTTCTAAAGTCTGTGGGAACCTTGGAAATGCCACGCTTCATGTTGCTGTCAATAAGAACAAAAATGCCACGTTTGTTTTTTTTGCCAGAAAATAGCAACACTTGGCCATATGAGACAGTTTTAAATGTTTATTTTTTGTTGGAGTAATAAGACTGTTCAACTGGAGCCCTGATATATTTAGATATTTTTGGATTTGCCCGGCCCATTTCCACGTATTTTCCCTGTCTTAAAGAGAGGAAATTCCCCGAACTTATTTCTGTTTACGGTCAGTGATCTTATTTTATCCAGGACTATATTTTTGATGTTATTGCAAACAACGAAGCAGGAATTGGGCATTCGTGATGATATAAACAGGCACTGTGACCATCTCGATGTAATGAAGGTCCTTGTCAGTATGAATGTTCAAAAGGGAGATGATGGTCCACGTTTTATTTCAGGAGTCACCATGTTCTGCTCTCTTTGTTCTGCCAGGTGATCCGGGCGTTGGGAGGAGGGAACGGGGAGAAGCGGAGGGGAGGCCTCCACCTGGCCCGACCCAAATCCCCCAACATGCAGGAGCTGAAGAGGAGGTTCAGGCAGGTCCTGTCCTCCAAAGTCAAATCGTCCACCACTCTCTGACCGCAGGAAGAAAGACACGGAAAAACACCGACAACATGCGGTCAAAAGGATGTGAGCCTCCATGAAAAACGCGTTCTTGGACATCTAGAACTGACGGGAACCACGGCTGAACTCCTCGAAAAGTTTTAATAAGCACAAGCAGCCGTGACCGGAGAGACCGCAAGAGACTCAAAGAAAAGAATGGAGCTTTCCGCTGACCAAATGCGTCTCTGTGTTTTTGATGAGCCCCTTGGCCAAGACGACCTCTTCCCAGGATTAAGTGGAACAAGGACGGTTGGTTATTAAAGCAAAAATGCCAAAGACTCTCAAACAAACAGAAACTTGGCAGGTTTACCAAGAGGGACAGCGAGTGAGTCAACAAAACTCACCCACAGGATCGTTGTAAACCATTGCGCAAAATCTGCCTTTGTAATACTGAGTTACTTTTTTTTTTTTTTTTGCACAATTCATGTCTAAACTGTCTCAATGCTTAAAATTCCTTTATTCCCTTGTCTGCTCCCCTTCATTTACATCTCGTCTTTAGGACTGAAGTGGACTTAATAGGTGAAATCAATGTGGGTTCGTCTGGGAAGATTCTCATTCATCCAGGTCATGGTACTTCTAAGGGCGAATGGACTTGCTCGAGGTTCTAGAGGACGTTCTAGAAGTTCCGAGACCTGAAGAGGACTTTTGGATGAGAGGCGAAACGTCTTCTTGAACCTCAAGCAAGTCCAGTTGCCTTTTGTAAAGCACTTAGAAGTACCATGTGGGTTCCTAGCTTTCACCTGGATTTGATGTTTCCGCACGTTGTGAGGTTTCTCGTTTATTTTGAGGAACTTATCAGCCAGCCTGTTACAGTTTCATTTGTGTTGGTCTTTTATGAGATTTGTGTTCCATTGGACTAAAAAAAATGTTTGAATGACCTTTCATTTTGTGTTGGGTTCCTTGGAAAGTCTTTGGTCCTGTTCACCCTTGGTATTAACGTCTGTCTTGGATGATCCGATGACAAGTGGACAGTAGAGACAGATCACGGTTCAAACATGGCACATGTCTTAAACCCATCTCCAGTGACTTGTGATTAGATGATTGGACTACATAAATATATTCCAAGCTCCAAGTATCTTCCCGATGTTCTCCAACCAAATCTGAAATTTTGGCATATCCAGATTGGAGTCCGATTGATTTTATCAAGTCTGAACAGCAAAAAAATACACAGAAATCAGTTTTTGCAAATCAGATGTAAGCCACCAGTTGTATGTTGTTTGAAATACAATCAGATTTCCATAGATGGCTGTTCAAAATTGCCTTCAAACCACCTTTAACGTCTCTTGCAGTGCGACTCATGATGGCGGCGTCATGTCCAGAGCGCCAGAAATAAAGAAATGGAGAACCGGCTGTAACTACAGCTTGCTGACTACACTGCTGCATGCATCAATCTCCTCCATCACTGATGTTGTCTTCTGCGATGGAAGAATTCTTGATTAAAAAAAAAGATAGCAAGAAGGCAAAGATGATGCGCGTGCATTCCCTTTCTGCAGCTTGTTTTGCAGAAAAAAATGCAGAGAAAAACGTGCCATCATTAACTGTACGTACACACACCTACGTCGTTACCACAGCAACCAATGCAGACAGCTTAACACTACCTGAACACACAAATCTGACATCATCACTTGAGGAACAAATCAGATTTCCCTGCAGTCTGAACAAAGCCGAATATTCACACTGCAACACCAGAAAAGTCTCAGTCCTCCTCCGCTTTGTTAGGAGTGAAAATTTATTCTGAGCCCACCAGAGGAAATGACCCCAAAACTCAAGGCTTTATGGGAATGAGGAGGCGGATGTTGACATCTGATAGCCAGAAGGAAAGTCCAGCATAACAAAAGGAACTGAGGGCAAAACACCATCTGCACAGTCTGTTTCTTCATTTGTTTTTAAGGTGTTTGAGCAGCAGAGAAGGTCTTTCACAGCTAAAAGAGAGAGCAGACAAGTCCAAGATGCTTAGCTGAAGTTACAGGAACTTGAATCAGGTTTTTTCTGACTCCCCAGGTTACCAAAACCAACAAACGAGCTTCCTGTGAGTCTCTGTGACTTCTGTCCCGCAGCTGGTCCACTTCTAATTGGTCAGCCTGAACTTAAACAAACCAAACACAAAGGTAAACTTTTCCACTATAGCTCAGACCAGAGAAAACAAGCTGAAGGTGTGATTGCACCTTTAACGTCCTCTGGTCTAAATAGACTTGGGGAGTATTTCATTTGTATTGGTTTCAAAGGAACGCTGCTGCAGAGGCCTTTTCCTCAACAAGGATTTTCTGGGGGAGAAACAGCTTCACGCCACCAAAGAGACATTTTGTTGCAGGCAACGCCTCAGCCCTGCATTCCTCTTCATTTTTATTCATGTCAGTAAATGAATAAAGTCCAATATTTACTGTAATAATCCTGTAAAATCCAACACCAGGATGTTTTATGGATCAAATCCCCCCAAAATTTACAGCATTAATGAATCTATGGAATTGAAATACAGCATCTGCTATCTATAAGAGCATGTTCCAAGTGTGTAAAAGGGGTCATGTATGTGTGTGTGTGTGTGTGTGTGTGTGTGTGTGTGTGTGTGTATGCATTTTTCTACTTTTTTACAGATGCTGTTCTCATGACCTCTCGTCTCATTGCACTGTGGTGTTTTAACACTAGGTTAGGGAGTGACCCGCTCCCCCAGATACTCACACACATGCGCGCGCGCGCACACACACACACACACACACACACACACACACACACATTTTTGTCTTGGTATTTATCAAATGGCATTTTAGCCCTTTGGTACTTTGTCCTGACATGCGACCAGACATCTGGAGTCATCTCAACTTTTTCCAGTTTCTGCTGCAGCCCTGCTGCTTTTTAAGGTCAAAGGTCAAAGGGTCAGGAGTTAGGGTCAGCAGACAATT
>OMKZ01030043.1:9683-32459 GCA_900302535.1 Neoniphon sammara
TTGCAAAGAGATCGTATTGGTTGTGTTTGGCTGATGTCCTGATTGTGGATTTTGGCTCCTTTACTTCAGGGCCCAGAACACCCAAACCCAGGCAAACCCTTCACTGCCCGTGGATTCCCCAGACACTGCTACCTCCCTGACAGCGAGAAGGGACGCAAGGTAAGCTATCATCATCATCATCTCTACTCTTTGGCTATCATCCAACACATCTTCCCATTGGTTTTCTGGGGATTGCATGACTGGATTACGAAACATCCTCTCTCTCCTTCCTTCACTCCGTCCAGGTTCTGAGGCTGTTGCTGGTGGCGTGGGACCGCCGGCTGATTTTCTCTGTAGGTACGTCCAGCACCACCGGGGAGTCCGACACAGTCATCTGGAACGAGGTGCACCACAAGACGGAGTTTGGCTCCAATCTGACAGGTCATGGCTACCCCGATCCAGGACACTTGGACAACGTTCTTGAGGAGCTGAAGGCCCAGGGGATCACTGAGGAGGAGTGCCTACCCAGAGACTGAACGGACAGCCGAGACCGAGACACGACAAATCAGAAGAGAGAGAGACAGGCCGCAGACTTGAGCAGAGTCTATAAATACACAATCCCAAAATGCAAATGCAACGGATTCACAGCTAAACAGACAAGCTAAACAAGTTATCTTCAAAAACCCAACCTGACAAAATGAACAGAAAGAACTTTTCACACTACAGAAGGAAGCAGATAGCAAACAACATAAGAAAAAAAGAACAACTTGTGGATTTATCAACTAAGATGCAAATGTTTGGACATTTTACAGAAATAGAGACTGGAGTTTCAGCGGTATTTGCTGAGATTAAAATTCATCTTATGACTGCATGAGTCAGTTTTCGATAAGTGGGAAATAATTGGTTTTTTTTTTCCTTTTGTTTCTTTTGTTTTCCTGATGCAGTAATGGTGTCAAGATTGCAAATGCTATTCGGTGAGACATTTGAGACCACTGTGCACATACAATTCAGTGTTAGTCATTTATACTGTGAGAAATCAACAAATGATATCAAGAATGTACCTAACTCTGAATTTTGCTGAATTGGTGACCAGTTTATCACTACTGCTGCTATGTGGAATGGCGGACAGGGAAGTCAACGGAGGTTAAAATGAAGGAAAGCAGGAGAGAGACAGAGATGTATTAATAGAATATCAGTGTTTTTAAACCGTCAGTCCACAGGCAGAAACCGTAAGAAACTTATCATTGCAGACAATAGTGCTTTTAAAATATCTCAAGTGTTAAGACTGGACATCTGAGCATGGATGTTTGCTGACCTCTAGTGGTACTTATTGAGAACTACATTCCTTTTTAGGTTTGATTTTGAAATTGTATTGCTGTATATTATGAATACTTGATATATGATATTGTTTCCATTTATATCATTTTTTTATATTTACATTTTTGTTCTGACTTATCATTTTATATGGTGTATTTGATTGAATTTTTTTTTTTTGGTGTGGTGTGACAGAGAGAGAGAGAGAGAGAGGGAGAGAGAGTGAGCGAGCTGTGGGGGAAAGTTAAGCTGTTTTGGTCTTTGCCTGCCATTTAATGCCATTTACCAATCCCCTTCAGTATTAACAATCATTTTGAGTATTTTGTGTGTGATAGGTTGACCTTCACAAATTGACATTCCTAATTGTTCTTCCCTCGGAGCATGAGTGCATTAAATAGCTTTCTTTGTCTTCTTGTATCTGCGTTGGTATTAAAGACTGATAGAAGAAGCTACTGTGGACACCATTCACCCCAGGAGGAGTAAGGTCACAAAAAGCTAGGATTGGACCTGCTGCCTGAGCTCAGATTTGCACAGAGTGTGGTCTTTCTACTTATTATGATGTTTAAATGGAAACGGATTACTTCAGTCAAAGCTAGACTGGATGAGGTACAGTGTTACAGCTTGTATCTATTTTTGTGTAGGACACACACACACCAGCCTCAAAGGTTTTAATCACAATACAAAGTGTGGTCATCTGTTGTTTTTGTCATACCCATGTTTTGTTTTTGCCATAAGCAGGTGCAAAAGACTATCTCTTGTTGTGGATTCAGCTTTGGCCAAAATGGTCCAGTCAGTTTGCATTAGGTCCATTATGGACCTGTTTAATATGAGGTACTTTAGACAAGATGTACAACAGTATGTATTAACATACTAATGTAGGCCAACATTAAAAACATTTATACTTTATAATACTTTATGTATGCACTGTATGTATGTGTTTTATGTGTGCAAATTTACATTAAACATTTTTCTAAGGTACGAATATATAACAGAGCTGTATGGTTTACTCCCTGGTATGATGTAATGTTGTTTTTTTATATCAGCTGTACTGTGTATTTTTTTTTAAGTTCATCACTGTACCACTTTTTGGGTTATTTGAACCCGTGAACCTGCATCACACAAGGTACAATTAAAAATGTAAATCTAGTCATATACATATATGACTCGTATATGCATTTTTAAAATGGCCCAGAATGTTTTGGCCAGAGCCTTCATGAGTCTATCAGAAATCAGTCTTCTGAGCTGGTTCAGGCCCATCACCCCTCTGGGTTACGAAGTATAGTGTTTTCTGCTATACCTCTGACCAACGTCTACTCAGTTAGCCTATTGCACTGTTGAGTTTGCTATGTGAAACCTTAATTTCCCAGTGACTGTTCATCTACACTGTCCAGAGGTAGTTTGAGGCTCATGACCACTTTGTAAAAAAAAAAAAAAAAAAAGAAAGAAAGAAAGAAAGAAAAAAAGTGTTGATCAAAACTTTGTATAAATTGTTATGGAAAGAATGAACAAGCTGCCAACAAGAGTTTGACCGCAGAAAGTAGTAATATGTATAAAGTTAAAGCAACTTGAATATAAAGTACAGTGGGACTATTAAATTGAAAAATGAGAAATGAAAACAGTATCAGTTTTCTCTTGTGTGTGTTTCTTCTGGTTGGTTACCAGTGTCTTTGTACTGTAACCGTACTATTTTTGAATCACCAATGCACGGCACAACACCGGATGAGCCCAATTACTGACACACGCACACGTTTCAATGATAGGGCTCTGGGGCCAGGTAGGTCTATGAGTTTGAACAGCTGTTGTGTAGCCTGCTTGGCTTGCTGATTGGATGCACAAGAGGTCAATAATAGTTTCATTTAGTTTATAGTTTGGTGTGCGCACTTGCTTGTAGCCCTATGAGCGGATGTGTGGGGATGCACTGAGTCATGAATGACAATTTATGGCTTATTCAGCAGTGGTATTTATTGATACGATTTACTATTTTGAGCTTATCCTTGTTTATATGGTAGTAGGCTAGCTAGTTAATGGGCTCAACAGGTGATAGGTGAGGTCCTCTGTCCCCTTCATCTGCGAAATCATCCTGGATCCTATCATAGCCAAGGCATCGAGCTTTTCCAGTCATTGTCAATACAAGTTGGGGGTGCCCACCTTTTTTTCTACCTTTCAACCAAAGCGAAGCAAAGCGTAGTCTCCCCTTTAAAAGCAGTGAAACCTGTTGGCACTAGGTCTGTCTTATCTTAGTTTTTTATTTCCTGGTATATTGGTGGTGTATTTTAGAATTTAACAGTGAACTCAGTCAAAATCTCCAAAGAAAACATACCAAAGAGTTAGCAATTAAGGGCAAAATTACAGTTAAAAGTTTTTTGACCTTCCAACTTTTTAAAAACTATTTATTTATACAAATAATGAACAAAGTTAGAGGGTATAATCAGCAAAACTGGTAGCTCAGGTCTAGTGACTAGCCCCAGATAGACCACTGCAGCTTGATGTCCTGTTGGTGACCAGAGGTGAAGACTGTGGTGGCTGCAGGCAATCTGAGGACACAGGATAGCCAAGACACCCGTTGAATCCTAAGATAATACCATAATATGAAGCTAATGCAACGTAAGTTATACATCCTTCTCTGCTGACGCCAAGCCTCTAGACTGCCTAAGGTGGGAGGAAGATGGTGAAGTAATTCTGACACCATGCCTGTCTCATTAGAGCCACCCAATTTACTTATAAGTTAACTACAAGGCTATCTTGTTGACAAATCATCAATTTATGTAGTATTTTTTTTCAATCATAACATCGATTTTTGAGGTATTAAAAGACTCTGACCTGGTGATTCAATAAGGTAGCAAAACATCTGGGAACCTTACCTCTGGCCATGTCTGACAAGATATTGGAACAACGCCGCTCCACTTCCACTTTGTCTAGCTTAGACATATATCTTTTCTTTTCATGAATTTCTATATTGGCAAGCTAGCAAAGTGTGACATTTCACTGTGTAAAATGCTACATATGAAAGTTAGCCACTACACAGACTTTTATAGACCTCTGTAGTGTAGAGCAGGATCTAAATGCTCTAAGTCACTGTTTCTGGCCACAGGGGATGGAAGCACTAATATTAACGCATAATTGAATAGCAAAATTAAGTGATATGACCCTTTAATAGTACCTCACCAATGTTTGCATCTAACTGATCTGAGTGGCATTTCATATGAAAATTTTTCACACAGCCATTTTACATAAACAGGGGAGCTCTTCTTTAAGTTCACAACATTTTAGGCGCACTTGGACTTTAGTGTTTTTCTTCACTTTGCAAAGCAGTTATAAACAGGCAGTTTATTCATAAATATTGATCCTTTTTTATCACAGTTGTTGCTACTTTAGTTTGTAGTGAGTTATGCCTTCAGTGCTTTTCCATACATGGGCAAACTGTGTTGTATGTCTTTAGATATAGTAGTCTTTAGTAAGGCAATTATCTTACTGTAATATAGTTAGATTTTACTGATTACTCACACTAGTGACTTCTAATTCTAGACATGAGAGGCACATTGCCAGTTTATCTGTAGATTAGTCTGGCTCCTGGATTAGTAGTCTGGATTATGTCCACCTTAATGGATGAAAAAAACAAAGGTATGCAGATAACTAAACACACTTAAAATGGACCCTCGCAAAGGGATTCAGCCATGACACTGAGACAGGCAAGACAGATTAGGCAGCTGCTACAGTAAAGAACCATAAGAATGCATCTTCTTCTTTTCTTTTATTGGCATCTAGGCTTTTCAGGCCAATAAAATCCAAAAACGTTATTTACTCCCTAAAAAATGTCAAGGCAACTATGATACCACTGCAAAAATAATAACTTCCATTCAGGGAGTCAGTCAAGCACCAAAAGGCCCATCAGATTTCTGAATTATTTGAGACATAGGCCTCTAAGCATACTGAAGGCCAAAGCAAACAGACACAACCTTTCACATCAACTTTCAATTGCTCCTCCATTTCCGCAAAGGCAGAGCTTACATTTGTCTTAAGTGACAGATGTGATGGATTGGGCGAAGCTGCCAATTTGTGGTATGATGAATGGACTTCCCGTCTGTCAGGCCTCTGAGGAGCAGATGGGTTTTAGGGTCTAATCGGGCCAAAACTGAGTTAAGACAGAGTGACAGCAACGAGTGCCACTAATAAAGATGGAGTGAAGAGGGGTCACAGACGACTACTGACTGTTTTACAGCATTACATTTTCTGCTCATGTAGATGTTTGCTCACTTGAGCTGACAGAGATAAATGTGGAGAGAGGATGTAGTAGCCAAGATGCTGGACAGAAAGATCAGCTTGGGATTTCACATGCACCACAGTGATAACCCTGCCTATGTACTTACTCCTTGTTAATCGGTAACTTTTGTACCATAATATAGTGTTGGAAGAAAGAAGACATGGGAGGAGCTGGGCAAGAGTGCAGGCGAGGCAGGAGAGAGAGAGAGGCAGGTACAGAGATAGTGAGAGAGAGAGAGAGAAGTGCATATGGTAGACAAAAGGGCGGCTGAGACTTGGAAGTATTCTGGGTATAGAAAGCAGAGACCCGCCCCCTATGCTGAGACCAGGAGTGGGGGAGGGGAAGGGTCTCCAACTGGTCAGAGAAACCCTTTCCGCAGGGGTCCATTGTCGTCGACCACGGCTATGAAAGCAAAGCTGATTAGGACAGTCAGCTTACTGTATTCCATTGCAGGGGTGCCAATGGTACGTTTATCACCACATGTTGCCATTCTGTCCACTGTCTTCCCCTCTAATTTTCACCCAGAGTGTTTCACTGTGTTTCAGTGGAAAGCTTTTGCCTGCTATTTAGGTTTATACTGCAAGCTGGAAGTATTTCCCTCTTTTCTGTGTTATATCAGCTGAAGCAAATCCTCCCTCTCCTGTCTCAAAAGGACTTGTCTATTATTAAAAGCTTTTAAATGGAGCAGTGTCTTGGCCGAATGCCAGATCCAACGTCTTGTTGCCAAGGAAACATATACCCCTGGTCTTGCTCTCTTTTCCCTCCCCTGCGGCTTATATTTCAAAACTGTCAGCAACCCTGTGCGCTTCCACTGCTGCCTTTCAGCTAAAAGCTTTTTGTGCTGCCAGTGGAGCAGGAGAGAGGGAAAAGGAGAGCTGATGGGAGTGGTTAGAAGAGAGGGAGAGGGAGGGAAAATAAGGGGCCTCCTTCACCGTTGCCAAGGCAACTTGACATCACGGTGACGAAAACCCCACTAAAAGCTTTTAACCGGATTCCTCTCCTGCCTTAGGCCCCATTTTGAGTCCTCTTTCAGCTAAGCTAGGGGGAAGGGCACAGGCAGAACGGTGTGTGCGTGTTACAGGTCTCATTCCCTCACTGCAGAGTCTAGAGAGGTCTTAGCACAGGAAAAGGCTTTCAAATTCAACCTCTATAGAGTCTATTTTTGTTAACCCTGCCAGCATAGGCCAGGACAACCATTTCAAAATGGCTTCAGAGGACAGTTTCAACTACCTAGTGCCGGGCCACAGTGAGAAACACAGGCGGGCCCGTAACTGGACTGATGGTGAAATGAAAGCCCTTCTGTATGTGTGGGAGGAACACCACAACGAACTGAAAATGAGCAAGAGGAATGCTAAGGTATATGAAAAGATGTCCCAGAGGTTTTTCGAGCTGACTGGAGAACAGCGCTACAAAGAGGAGATCAAGATGAAAATCACCAATATGTCTTTCCAGTACAGGCAAGTCTGTCTTTTCTTGGTGGACCTGATCCAATTATTCATCCAGAGTTGTGACTCATTAAGCATGCTGAAACTGCACTTTCAAAATGCACCCTCCAAAAACTTTTTTTTTGACTACAAACATGTAACCACATCTCTTTCTGTCTGACAGGAGACTGAAGTGCACCAGCGGTGAGAGTGGGGAGACACCAGACTGGCCATATTACAAGTCCATCGAGAAGATCCTCTCCAAGCCGCTGGAGAACGGCAGGATGAACTCCTTTGAGTTTCAGGCCTCCACTGCTGGTCCGTCCACTTCCTCCCAGTCTGCACAGACTCTGGTGCCCCAGACAGAAGAGGCACTGATGGGCTTTCTGCCAGAGTACACAGGCTCCTCAGATGAGGTGGAGATGAAACAAGAAGTGGACTCTTTGAGCTCTGACAGTGTGCACTCACTGGGCTCCAGGTAACAGGAACTAGGCTTATAGAGAGATGCAATTGCATGTGTGTGTGGGCTTGTTTATCTATACTTGTGAGGACCAACTATTGAGAAACCACCTGTTCTGGGTGGTCCACACAAAGGAAAAATGCAAATTGTAGCTTATTGATTAAGGTTAGGGTTAATGCTACATTTAGGGTTAGGTTAAGGTCAGGGTTAGGCATTAGGGGGCTGTGATTAAAATTAGGGAAAGGCTGTAGAGAATGAATGGAAGTCAGTGTAATGTCCAGACAAAGATAGTAATACCAACATGAGTGTGTGTGTGTGGGTGTGTGTATGTGTGCATGGGGGCCTTGAATCACTGATAACAGTGATAACAGATTGTGATAATCTCTGTAGTCTAGTTTCAAGTCAACCATCAACCACCATTGCTGAATTCAAATAGGCTGAGATAATGACCTTGAGTTGCTTTACTTTGTGATGTTGTAAAGTGTGTTTCATTTTGTAAATGTTAAAACATAGACAACACTCACTGACTGTGCTAAGAGCTGGCCATAACCAGAATAATTACCCATAATGCCTTCAAAAGAAGGGCCACTTGAATTACGAATACACTTATGTCTATAATTTGGGACAGTCTAATACCTATGAATACAGAACACTGTCTTCCAAAGTCAGAAACCAAAGTAAAGACACAGATATGTGGTGTAATTAGGCATAAATTCTGGAGCTGCTTCATAGAAAATGCATAGAAAAATTACTTTGAGGACCCACTATTGGTCATAGTTTTCATAATACGTGTAAAGCAGCAAATCTACCCTGACCCTCACCTCAAAAAATCCCCCTGGGTCACAGTCACCCATCCATCACTCTGGATTCACTGACTATGACGCAGCTCCAGATTTGATACATTATTATACTCTATAGGTGGGTCTGATGTGCTACTGCTCCCTCTGTCAGCAGCTGTGCTCTTGTTGCTTCAGGATGTCTAGTTAAAGGGGCACAGTAACTGCCTTCAAGTGCTCACTGAAAACATGGTATAAATATCATTCATGTGCTTCTCAACTTCTCGTACGGTAAATTTAACATATTTATGCACATTAAAACCTCCTCGAGTTTGCAATTACCAGTGGGAAATATTAATGATACCTGCGTTTTGGTGTTGTGATGTTTCATGACAACAAAACGACCTGTTTTAAAAAATTAAAAAGAATAAAGAATACCTGATGCTCTTCATTCTGCTGCCGATATAAAAAACGTCTCTAGAATATTTGCTGTTGTAATTACTCAGCAAATCAAGTGGTTTCAAAAGGCATCCATTTGTTTTCCATCAGGTTGCCATGGTTACCTGATATTTCTGACCAAAGCACTTGAACGCCAGTCAAGTCGTAAACAAATTAGAACTCTTGACGAAGTGAGATTCAACTGACAAGACAGCTGACCACCAACTAACATGCTTATTCCATAATTTTTCTCAGTTGAGCCTAAATGGTCCTCACTTCAACTGACCCTCTGTAGTTTTGCATAATGCACTTTTAAAACTTGGATTGAGACCTTAGCTCTCTAGTTTCATAAATAGCTCATAAATACTGACTGGACTGTCCTAGATGATAGGAATAACATATAGAATAGAGGGGCATTCCCTTCTAATTAAAAAAAAAAAAAAAAAAAAAAAAAAAAAAAAAAAAGTTCCCTTCCATAAAGTGTCTACTCTCTGCTCTCAAGCTCCCATCCAGCCCCAGCCAGGAAGAAGCGCGCTTTTATCAAGCAGCTGTCCATGAAGAGAAAGAAACTGAGGGTGATGCAGGCCATGCTGCAGGAGCAGAGGAGGGTGAGCCGGGCCGTAGAGGAGACGTGCAGGGAGGTGCGCAGGGCCATGCACCAGCAGAACTTCCTCCAGGTCCAGTGTCTCCAGCTCCAGGAACGTATGATGAACCTCCTGGAGAAGATGATCCAGCCTCCCTCCGCCACAGCAACATCCTGGGCTCAGAGTGGGGCGAAAGATACCGGGAAGGCGTGAAGTGTCGGGGCTCAGGTTGGGTCCGACTCAGTCTCACCTCACCTGAAGCCTCGCTCGACCATGAAAGGAATACATATATATATATATTTTAAATTTGAGTTGAACATTTTAATATTAATGGTATAGTAGGTCAAGGTTTAGTTTTTATCAGTGACACTCTGGGAAATTTTACTGTTAAGATTTCTGGAGGTGTCATCAATCTATTTTTTCTTGGTCATATTAATAAAGTCAATGATATACCCAATGTTTACACTATCTATTAAAGGTTTCTGCCTTGGTGTTCATGCTAGGTTATAGCACAAGGGATAGGTATATCAGATACTGTGTCTTGGTAATTGTGAAATATCCTATAATGCTGTTATTGAGAGAACAACAGTCGTACAAAAATAGACCTCATCACTTCATTTTGTTGCTGTGGCAGGATAATTACAAGTGGGTGAGGTTAGAGGCCAAAGCATGGGAGTTAAGAGCCTTGCGAACCAGGCAGTCTTATTAGGTAAAGGAATTAGATGGTAATGAACCACTGGATGCAAAAAGCCTGCTGTTCCTGGAGAGATGAGGAAGGACATGTCGGCACTATGACCAACACAAACTTTACTGTTTCTGGTTATGATGAGTTCTGTTGAAAGGAAATTTCACTGAATATCAGCTTCCAAATATGTCAGTTATGTGCTCTCTAATAGTAAAATATGTATGAACAAATATAAACTGTGTGTCTCCTGTTGATAGCACTGAATAGCTGTCTAGGAATAATTAAATTTACGGTGCCAGATTGATGTATAGCTCCATGGAAAACAAACCGGAGAAGATAGATGACTGACATTTTCTAACAATAAAGGCACATTTCCTGGTTTTAAATTAATGGGACTTCCATAAAATGAAGCAAAAAATCAGATGAATGTTGAGTCCACAAAATAATTCTCATATTCACTGTTAGTGAATTAACTCCACACTGTGTATCACTGTGATCATACAGATTATATATAGTCTTGGTGCTCTGCTCACATACTGGTTGTTCTGCTGAGGCCCATACAAAAGGCCACACAAATAACATTATGCACATTTTGAGTTTGGGTGGTATTGTGCTTTTAGCAGCACATATAAATGCAAATTTTGAGGCAGAGGCCATTACACATACATATGAATAAAAGCATGGACATTTTCCAGAGATTCCAGTGCCTTCATTTGTGAAGGCACCCTACCCTTGCATTTACTGCTGCTGAATTAAACCACATTGCTCTGCCGTAATTTTCTGTCTTTCACCAGTATTGTGAAGCAGATTTATTACTGAAACAGACCTGCTTTACTGAAATACAAAATAGTCAGAAGGCAAAGATTAATAATACTAGCATTGGCTTCCATCTGATTTTGAGAGGATTGGGAGTAACTGGATTACACTGACAGCATAAACAACATTACCAGCTCCATGGAAGTCACTCCATTGTGAAAATGAACAAGTGATGTTTTTTTTTGTTTTGTTTTGTTTTTAAATCACTGAAATAAAAATCAGTACTTCAACAACAGCCCTAAATAGTTGCTTTGAAATGATGCTGATATTCTCTAGAAAACATGGCCAGGAACAGAAAAAGGAGTTTGTCTATCACTTTGATGCATGATGCTGTTTCACACAGACAGACAGCTCCATTGAGAATGAAGTGGAAAGTTGGAAATGATTGCTGTAATAGCACCTAAGACAATCTATTGGGAACCAGAATGGCTTAATTACAGACACAAATATTATATGATCACATGCAGTCAACAAAACAGCTCAAGGGAATACATCCAAGTCATCATAGACATGTTTAAGTTCTCAAGCTGCAAATAAAATCTGTGCAGCACTTAATAACAAACTCTTAAATTAGGTCATACCATGCTTCAACATACAGGGACGACACACCCTGAGGAGAAACTGTTTTCACATATTTAAGATTGCATAGGCCTATTTCAGTCACTCGCCTATTCTATACAAGCATGCATGTGGGCTGAACGTAGTAAACCCATGTGACTGCACTTGCAGCCGTTGCAGCCCTTTGGCCAGATGTATTGTTTACAAACCACCACTGGTCAAACAGTGACTGCAGCTCCGCATGGGGCAACCCACATCTATCCTGCTTCAGGGATAATAACACCGGAATTGGTTAAGACTTCTAATTTGCACAAAACAACAATTGGTAAGCCTATAATTTGCATAATTTTATCGAGTTGACTGAAGTTTAACCTATAGGCTAATAATAGGCGTTGTGTTTTTTCAAATATAACTTTCTAGCATGATTTACTTTGACATACATTTGGTTACGTTCTGAGACTTGCTAATTAAACTGCATTTCTACGTCTAAGTGGTTTGGACATTATAACTTGATTTACAGTGGCGCAAAATGAGACTGTCAACTCCGGTAAATCTCAGCCAATAGGGTCACACAAAACGTTTGAATATTGAACATGACAGGCGTGGTGGTTGGCCAAAAGGAGACGTCACGTGTTCTAGAGACGTTACGCTGCCATGGTTACTATGAAAGACGCTTTGTAATCTCAGCAGTGAATGGAGGAGGGTGGTGCTTTCACATTGCCATATTGATCACTAAATTAATGGAGGGAAATCTTAGGGAAACTGGAAAACTTTAGACTTGCTATGTGAGAATTGTATACATGTGGACCTTTATCGGCGTGAATGTAAACCTGTGGACTTATAGCGGGACTTTACAGAGCTTGAAAAGGTAATTGTAATACGTAAACATACGCTTCATCAAGTGCAATAGATTTTGTTTGTTTTCTTAGCACACTTTATTGGAGTTACACTTTTAAAGAATTAATTACTGTGTAGTCCTGTTACCCAATGAGATTTGCTGTGTCTTTTTTGCGTTTCAAAAGTTTTCGCTTGGTAAAAACATTGACTAACCAAAACCAAACGTTGGGCAGTGATTGAACTGTTCTTGAGTGGAAAATCCAGCTGGCGCTCTGTTTGGGGAGCATGTGGGTGGGTGGAGGGGTGGATGGGACTAATTTGCAAGCTGTTGAGGGACCCCAAAGCCCTCTACGTTTTAGCTGTATACAAATAATTGTAAAAAAAAAAAAAAAAAAAAAAAAAAAAAAGAAGAAGATTGACCTCAAGATATTACTTAACAAATTATGTACTTTTGGTAAAAATGAAATACACTGAAGGAAATGATATCAGGATAGAACTGTAGTATTTCTGAAATTTAGAGAAGGGACAAAACCCGCACACTTTCTATGTAGGCTTAAAGATTATCATGCACGCAGCAATTTGTAATTATGTTTTCATAAGTGCTCAATAAATGAAATATATTATTTTAGCACAGTTCATTTTAAGTAAAGACAAAGTCTCTGACAGTTTTATATTCTCATGTATTTCAAAGCATGAATATCAATTTGATTGTAGGATGTGATTTTGCATGTGTTTGCAGATGTCACTAATATTGAAGTAATTTCTTTTGGTTATTGTGATATTAATTCTGTCATTATTGCCCAGCTTTACCATGTCAATCTCACCATAACTCCATTGTGATCATAATGATATGAATCTGTTGAAAGATGATAATTTAGAATTTTTGTAGTTGTATAACATGAGATTATTCAGTGAGTTATATCTTTTGTATTATTTGATAGATTGCAGACAAACTAAAAATAACATTTCTTCTCCTCTTCTTTCCACTTTGTGTAAATTTAGGATGACAACAACACATTAGTGTTGGCAATAAGACAAGTTCCCATACATTATATCTCAAAACAACCACAGCAAAGATGAGGATAATGGGACAACCTGAGGGTGCAAGGAGGCGTCTGGATTTAAATCCTCCTGGTGAGCTTAGGAGGGTGGAGGTTGTCCGTGGACGAGCGGGATATGGCTTTACTATTTCAGGACAGAGACCGTGTCTGTTGAGTGGGATCTTGGAGGGGAGCCCTGCTGACCAGGTTGGACTTAAACAGGGGGATCGCATCATGTGCGTCAATGCGACCGACGTGTCCGCTGCATCGCATGAGACTGTCGTACAGTTGATCGGCAGCTGCAAAGGACCCTTGCAGTTGGTTGTGCTTGCTGAAATCCGAAACATGGGGAACCCCATCCTTAGCGATGCAGAATTTGGGAAGAGCGAGAGAAAGAGTCCTTTCCAGAAAGTAGGGGTACTTCGCACCATCTCGGACCATTCCAGCCCTTCCTCCTGTAACTCGAGTCAAGCAGCCACAGCCAAACAGAGGCCCGTGTCAGAGCCTGATATGTCACAGTGGTCACAACAGTGGAGCTCTTTAGCTGAGCAGCCGAAGGAGGAAACTGCTCGAACTGGGGACACAGACTCTGTTTTTACTGACACAGAAGACAATAACCAAGACTGGAGTATTCTAAACATGACCATGGTGGTAGGCTACCTGAGCTCCACTGAACTGATCTTAAATACTAATGAATCAGAGGAGGACTGCTTACAGGCCATACGTGAGCGAATACGACTGTTGGGTACAGAGCAGGATACTCATACACTAGTGATGATGAAAATCATGTTTGACTGTATCCGCCTTTGTGACGATGCAGGGGGTGTGCTGGCTGCCTTCCCTGCTGAGAACCTGGTCTTAGGGGCTGTGTGTGCTGAAGACATGCGCTTTTTCTGCCTCGTCACTACAGCTCATATTTCCAACGGCCACGTCCCCAAGGATGGTCCCCTGAGGGCCTCCTGCCATGTTTTCTTCATTGACCCTGAGCTGGGCCACCATGAGGACCATCTGGGAATTGCTGGACGCTTTGGCTTTGACTGCACTCCAGACCCAGATGCTTTAGGCTGCCTTGAATTCCCACACACTCCCCCTGATGTCCTTCATTTTGTGTCTGTCCTGTACAGTGACATGGGGGAGGCTGTGGAGAGGCTTAGGGTCAAGCTGGACATGGAAGCCCACCAGCAGGCCAAGGAGAATGGCAGCACTGGCAAACAAGGCAGTGCCAGCAGCAACGGAGACAGTGGAATTGGCAACGCTTCCCCCCCTGAAGAGAGAGCGGACAGGGATTTCCCTTCTGCTATCGGAAACCACCCTGGGGCCCACCTCCCCAGCTGTCCATGGGATTATCCTCCGGCTGAAGACCTCACTCCAACAAACCTTAACCAGAATGGCCCAAACCTCCATCTTAATCCAGGAAGCAGTGTCAGCACACATTCCCTTTCAGAGTCGCTACCCGGCCCCGACTCTCTTGCCAGCCTTTATGGCGGTCCCCCTCCCAGGCTTGAGTTTCAGTTTAAGCCCCCACCACCTCCTCTACCACTGGGCAAAAAGCCAAACCTTCTCAGAGGTAGCCAAAGGTGGTTCTCAAAGCATAAGTGGCCTAAAGTCCGCAACGATGAGCCTGAGCCCCAGGCAATGTCAACCAACAATTGGTCCTCTAGCATTAGCCTCAGCACCAGTTCAAATGTTCTGCCACCCCCCATGAGCCAGATCCCTTCAGACAGGTACCAGCCAGCCGAGGCCATGATGTTGCCCCCAAGAGAAGAGTGGACCAAAAGATTTCTTGAACAAAGTGGGAAACAACGAAAGGACAACAATAACAAAGTTAGTAAGATCATCAAGTTTTTATTCCTATGTGAAAATATTTTAGCCACAGCCATTTAACTCAAACTTTAAATGTGATTTGGGGAATATTCTATCTCTGTGTTATGCCTATAGGGTAGTAAACATATTGATGATGAGAGTAATGTTTTATACATGATGTGTAATCACATCTAATTTCTTGGCTTGTCAGAATTAAAGATAACACAGTGTTTTTAGGCTAAATACTTCCATTGTTAGCTGGGCCATACTAAAAAGAGAACATCTGTGCCAGTGCTTCGTTTGTGTTTCACATTATGCTACAGGAAGTATTAAATGGTCACTGAGAGTTGAGTTTCCAGACACACAAGAGGTGTTAAGTCTGTTTTTGGTGGCGCCTAACATGAAATACAATACCACTATTTCAGCAGTCAATTGGTGGTGAGTGTGAAATAAGCTCAGAGGGCACCTGTTGTTAGTCAATGATGTCATTTTCATAAACCTGTGGAGAGAAGGAACCTGACTGAAGTGTTGTTCTCCTCTTTGCCCACAAGATGTCCCTGTGTGGCTATCTAGTCTTCACAAAATGAGCCTTTCTTAGAGAAACAGGATAATGACATGCACAATTTTAGATTTGTTTTAGAATCAGTTTCTAGTAAGTGTTCTCAGCCACACAATCATTTTGTGTACATGCAAAACTTCTCTGTTACTGTACACAGTTGCTTTAATGTCCGAATACTTGAATGCAGATAAAAATCTAGCCCAAGTAATGTGCAGTGTATGTCTGAGAAAGTGCAGTCTAAATGTGAACACAATGTGTCAAAAGTATCTACAGTTTTGTAAACTCCAATTTGCCCAATTTATTCAAGCAAGGAGGTTCTGTCCTGTGTCCATAAAGCAGGCCTGAATTGCATCTCTGTCCCCCAGCTTGCATCAGATCAGAAAGAAGACAATCTTACACAGGAAGCCAAGTAAATTACAGGGTAGAGCCCATGTCATACTGCTGTAATTATCTGCAATTCTTTATTCTTTCTCAAACATTAGGCTCAGCTTCTTCTGTCACTGTAACAACAGGGGTTGCTGGTTAAAACACATTATCTTGACCATTTAGCACATCAAAGAGGAAACTACGAAAAAGGTGCAGATGAAAATAATAAAGTTAAATAGATATCTTTCCTGATGTGACAGGCAGGTGGAAGGCCATGTTTTCTTGACAGCGTTAGCTGGTGAAATTACCATCGAGATGTACTTCTCTTTCAGCAGAGTAGAAACAGACATACACTGTAATGGGGGCTAGCTACACTCGGATAACGAGCTGTATGCTCTTTATCTCAGTGTACAGCATGTGGCCCTAACAGTTCAGCAAGCACATCTGTCAAATCATTCGGAATCCTGAAATATTTCCTGATGTCATTTTGAATTGACTTAACCCAAAATTGTTTATCATTTTGGTACGTTTTCATTTTCTAGTACACTGACCGTGATATAGCTCCATGATTTATGGCTCTTCACTTCAGGGTTATGTAAACAAAATGTGTATGTGGTGTAATATCATCAATAGTGGGTTTCAATCTTTGATTGATTGCTCATCCTTTTCTCTTTAATTCTGATAGGGCTCCAGGTTTTGGGGCATTGGGGCTGTCCGTGCTTCTAAACGCCGCCCTGCCAAACGTCTCAGCCTGGCACGATCACTGGATGACCTTGAGGTAGACACCAAGCTCTTTTTGTTATCAATTGTGTTCTCATGGTGTGGACTTTTATACAGTGTAACTTTTTTTTCAGATTGTATCAATTAGAGCATTTCAGATATACATGGCTTTGAATTCACTTTACCAGTGTACTCCCTCAACACAAGTATTACACAGTGATAGGACAATGACTCTTTTACGGGAAATGTCCCACTTTTTTTTACTTGGTGTGTCATCATTCGTTTCCAGTAGTTTTAAATTAACATAACTTTTTGCAAGTTGATTGAATTTATGATATTCAATAAGCCCAATTCTATTCATGATACCAGTGTCCTCTCATAACATATTCATTGCACAATGACATGACAAAGTGACATGACAGTCTTGTATGGGAACTGTACTTCCCATTGTCTTGGATTCTGTATGCAGAAAAGTTGGTCAGCTTAACTAATGTGGACATTCAGTTCGACCATCCCCCTTTCTCATTCTGTTCCACTTTCAGCTCTTTTTTAACCTTTCATTTCCGTTGCCTTGAACTCTGCATTTGGTGCTACACTTGGCAAGGGGTGGTTCACAATGTGGTCTTTGTGCGAGCCAGAGGCATGGCCCTGTTTGTTTGGCCTTGCTAATGAGTGCTGCTGAACGACTGAATGACTGAATGACTGAATGACGTGCTCACATTCTCTCATATTAGTGTTGCTGAGGGATTCTACCAGCCCCTTGTTTCATTCTCTCTCTTTCTCACACATAAACACACACACACACACACACACACACACACACACACTGTACACACACAGAAAGACATGCATGCATACATTACACATGCAGAAATCCAGATTCAAATTCACACACACACACACAACACTCATATAAGCTCTGAAAACACATGAGCACACACTTGAAAAAAAAATGGCATACTGTACTGTACATCCATGCATTATTCAAATTCACACACAGATACACCCACAGACCACACATTGTATTCACAGAGGCATGCTGGCCACAAATCTGCACCTTAGAGATTTCCTAACACACATTCAACAGAAGTGTTGTTAAAAAGCTCCAGAGGGTTTTCAGCAAGTCTGCCCTAGATGTACAGGCACAGGACTAAAGATGACTATAAAAGCTTGTGACAGTCATAGGAGCTGTAGAAGTATAGCCCACCTTCAGATGTTTTCTTTAGCTGTCTTTACACAATGCAGTTGCAGGGCTGGGACAGAATAAATCATCATCAGTTTCCCCATGCATTCTTAATCTGCCTTTAACATGTATGATCATCTTTGGTGCGATATGATTATGCATCCCAGATTCAAGATGTTTCTGTAAATATTCCTAGTTAAAAAGCTTCAATCAAAACCAAGCCTCTATTGAACTAGCTGTGGTTTCTGCTCACCTCAAGTATAGACCGTTGACAATGTGCCAGTTTCCTACTGATAGGCCAAGTTCCTCACCACCTTATGCACAGGTGATGGATTGCTCATTGTAGCGCGAGATGGTTACCATGGTAACCATGGCATGTCAATGGCGTGCTTATGTTTTCAAAAGAAACTACTGCAAAGCGTAATGTCCTTACTGTGTGTTCTCGCAGCGAGCACTTTGGTTGATTTTTGGTTGCTCGATTCTGAGAGGCTCAGATTGCATTTATGTGCAGTTACAAAAACCTGAACAGCCAACTCACATATTTTTAGCTGCCGTGGTATTGCTTTTCATACTGTTAGATTGTTTTGATGAGTCAACATGGCAAGTTAGCAAGTGCAAGCGCTAATTAGGTAGCATTTATCAAAAGTAAACAGAAAACTTGATAACGACAATGATTGATGCATCTGTTCCCCAAGCATCATTTTGAGATATTTATCCCTGTGGTCTTTCAAGTAAATGTTGTGGAGAACTGGGGGCCTTTGAATGGGTGTAATCAGCTTAATTTTACGTTTACTAGGTATAACTAATGTTCAGGAAAAAAATTAACATCAGTTGGAAAACAGAAATTACAAGGATTGACGGATGCAGACTGTGAAAGGCCATGCATGGTGTTTCTGGGCTGACAAGCTTGTTGACTGTCTACACAGTGGCAGAGGTTCCCTGGTTGCTCAGCTCTGAAGGAAATGAATGGTGTTTTGTTGATTATGTTGCTTACGGTTAGAGTGCATGGTTAGACTGACTCATGAGACATTTCATGAGTATCTGTGTTGGCAACCACAAACCAGGAAGAATAGATTGCCTTTCAAAGTCAAAGCTCAGGGTGAGCAAGAGAAGCTGGTAGGGATTCAGTGTCTTGCAAGCAACATGGATGCTTTCAAACTTGCAACCTAGTTCATATTGAATTATCTTTGTCAAAAGAAGTTATTTCCACCCAAATTTGGATTTCACTGCTCTTCTCTAAGGTCAGCGGCCACCACAACACCCACAGGGAGAGACGGGCTGTCCCGATGTGCTATAAGTGTCTGTGATGTCAAAAAGTAACCAGTCTCTCACAGTCTCTCTCTCTGTTGGGAATCATTTCTGTCCATGGTCACACTCAGACCGACAGATGTTTGCTGATCAGCTTCTGCAAGGATGAATTTAAACAACTGTATTGAGAGTCTGGTTTGGTGCACATGTGACATGGAAGGCTCAAGAATGTGATCATCCATATAAAGACAAATTTCCTGTCCCCAGTCATTTTACAAATGCATGCTTTTCTTTTTGGTGCATAAAATTGTCTTTTAAGTGAGATTAATTCATCTCAAATTGTACAGTTTATACTCTCCTTTTAACTTTTGATAATTCACCAACTTGAATTTGCTTCTTTGCACATGGATTTTACCATGCTCCATTGGTTACAGAACACCTTTTTTTATTTCAAACAGAGGAATAATAATTCCTCTCAGCATCTGTCGCAAGGGAATCTCCAATTTGTATTCAAAACACAAGTAGGATTCCATTTAAGTAGTTCCAGGAAAATGTGAACTTTGGTCTGTTCTCTGAGCCATATTGCATTATGGTCTGCTGACAGCTGCTAAGTGGGGGTAAGTGACTTTACTGGAGAGGGGTTTTCCTAAGAAGAAGATGCTGTATGTTTTTAACCTTTATTATTGAGGGAAACAGATGCTGTTTTTGCTAGCAATTTACCACATCACATTCATACAGTTTAATTATTCATAACTGGGAGCTGACTAGTACAACCAGGGTCTCTGCTGTGCAAACGGACTTTTCCCACATTTTCACAGCTGGTCCACAAACCTGCCTCACTAACTCCACCCCGTTAAGGAGTTTGGGTAACACTTGCTGTAAGATAACATCCAATTCTCGTAGCTCATCTTGCTCTAAGTCTAAATGAGAGCCATACTTTACGCATGCAGCTTTTAGGCATACTGGGCCTATACATTTCAGGCAATAACATGGTAGGAAATGTTTTATAGTTGCAAAGGCATTCACTTCCTCACCTAGCACTTGCCCTTGGTATCTAGTTTCAAGGACCAAGCTTCACCCTGGGTTCATGGTCAGATCATGCACTTGAAAAAAAAAAACCTGCTGCAGCGAACCTAACTCCATCCAATAGCATTACTAATTATATCCATGTAATGACTTACAGATATGCAAAGATTGACGGTTTAATTTGGCCACGGATTTTTAGAACCACTGATGCAATGGAATTGACATATTGATACTTTATACATCACAGGCCTCTGCAGACAGGCTTTATACCAATGCACAAACGTACCTTTTCCTAATGCTGGGGTCAGACTGCACAAATTGATCCTCACTTTGACACAATTTTATCATGGCCGAGAAATTTCCAGCGTCATGCCCAAATTTGAAGTTCATGAACAATGTGGCCATTGTTCATGAACAGGGGCTTTAAGCCAAAGAGTATTGCATGTTCCAGTAGTTTAGATTTGTCATGTGGGACGACCCGCAACATCCCAGCCTGAGGTTTAGCGTGTCAGAACTATTTAGGCTTTCGTCAACTCCTACGATGTGTGTACTTCACTGTCTTACTTTGAATTTCTTGAACCCTACTCCACAATCATCTGTGGATATCATGCTAAATTGTGAAAGACGGTGTGTTAATTGATTGGGGTCAACCATTAATGTGGCCTCACTCTTGGCTATAACATGGAAAGAATTTATGTCTCTATGAAAGCCTAGTCTGACATGGTGATCATCATAATAGACAGAAATATACAGTCTGACTGGGCTGAGACGTTTAAACAAGAGCCTGAGATTCCCCTCTCTCTTTCAGAGGATGAGGTACAACTTACAAGGGAATGCACAATAGATTACTGAATGATGCATTTAATGTTTGAGTTGAAGTTAAACCTATAAACTACAATGCACGTAAACCGTGGACCCTAAATGATTCCTTGGTGATGTGCACAGTAGCACAGGCTAGAATTTGTTTCCTGCTCTCCTATTCATGAATTGTGGCGAAGGATGTTTTGGGGGACTTTTTCTCACACTGAGTATATCGAAGTTGAGATAAGCTTTCGGTCAGCGCATGCATCTGGACTCACAAGGACACCGTGAGACTGTTTAAGAGTTCACCATCAGCGCTCAGGACAGACCCCTGTGGATAACCCCTGGATGTGGCCTCGCTGCATGATACGGGGAAGCCTAGAACAATTTGCACGCGTGCAGCCGTGTTGCTTTTTCCGTGGTCAGCGGTGTGCGTCAGCGCAGCTTGCAGGGGAATGAGCAAATGCTTGTTATTTTTCCTCCACGTTACGAAGGCTCTGACACGTAGCCGTTGCAGCCCACGCACCAAGCCAGAAAGGGATACAGTCTTGTGTTTTCGGCCTCGGTTTCGTTTATGTGCTTCTCTGCCTCACTAGTGGAGGAAACTGCTGTATTCTTCTGTAATTGTGTGTGCATGTGTGTTTGTGTAGGTTTGTTTTCACACTCTATCTGGTGATGAAGCGCCAGGAGCTTCTTGATGCATGCTGAGCCTTTGTTGTCAGATCCCCTTATGTTCGGGCATGTCGAAGAATGTGCCGCTTTGTATCTCCGTGCCTTATTTCCGCGCAGAGTTTGTCAGAGCTCTGCTGCGTGTGCCCCCACATCCCACCGCACCACCAGTCTGTGCCTATTTCTTCCTCATCACAGGGTCCCCGTTTCGAGCTCCAAACAGATGCTTTGTGCCAGCGACGCTCAGCAGATGACAGTGTGTGCTAACACGTCAAGAACTTCTCAGGGATGACACCATTAGCAGGCGGCTGTGGTTGCGTTCACACAGATTGTGTTGCAGTGCCTTTTGAGGTGTTAATGCGATGCGGATTCATTTGTTAATGTAAGATATTAATGTACACTGTTTTGTCTATGCATGGGCGTCTGCTGGGACATTCGGGGCACCTCCTTTACTCCATGAGCGAGTGCTTTCCATTCCCCTCCTAGGTGTGGGGATATATTAGCAGCTCTTGTTTGCATGCCTGGGGCTAAGGGATCTATCCTGTGGGCGTAGCAGAAACCAAGAGGAGGCATGAAGACACAGAGACAGGGAGGGAGGTAGACAGAGAGGGAAAGGGAGGGAGTTTACAGCAGAGAGGGAGAGAGAGAGAGAGGGAGAGCGAGAGGGAGGGAGAGAGAGGAAGCGGCAGCAGAGAGAGGGAGCTTTTGAACTCTCAGTAGCTGTCAGGATTTTCGGCTCTCCTGCACGCTCTCTCCTCCCCCGTTGAGCTCTCTGTCTCTCTCTCCACTGCAAAACACACAGACTCACACACGCACCACGGAGCGCCAGCGGATGGACTCGTTTACACACACTAGGCGTGTGGAGCAGCGCTGAAGACGAGCCAAACACACGCACACAGCACCATACATGGAGCAAACTTTAACTCTCAACTCTGTAAGTCTCATCTTGAAATTCTGGAGTCTTGTCTTTGTCGTTATTTTGCCTTTCCTCACTTTTTGCCGGTCTGGCGATGCATCTTTATCTTTTATGCTGGTGGTGTCTTCTCTCTAACGGCTACTTCTCTCTTCTTTGGGCTCTTTGTAGCTCCTGTTGTGGCGTCTGAGCGGCGTACAGTGGTTAGCTTGTGTGGTCTGTCAGAGGAATGTTTTGGCCAGTGCCAGCTGAACTCCCATGTGCTGCATGACACACACTGTGCTGCTGTATACAGCAAATGCATTATAGCTTCTAT
>OMKZ01030057.1:0-10740 GCA_900302535.1 Neoniphon sammara
TTTCTGAAAAAAAAAATTGTGAGCTTTTGTGTTGAGGGCAATGAGGAAAAAGTGGAAATTGACCAACAACTGAAAGAAAGTGATCAACAACAGCAGCTGAATTTCACCCCAGGGATTACTATACTAATAAGCTTATCTGTTGCTCTATAATTGACAAAGCACACAGGTTAGTTAGTGAGTTGCGTTTTCAAAATAAATAAAAAATAAACTAATAAAAAATAAATTAAATGATATAAATTTAAAAAAAGCATTTGCAATATCAAAAACAGGCAGTGACTAGAGCTGCTGGAAAAGAAAGAAGAATTTTAATCACAAGCAGTCAGTAGAACTGGACTCCCCAACATGATAAAAGAATTCTTTATTACAATTATAGTTTAAAAAGTCCTCGTAGAAAAATCTAAAATCTCTAAAACATGAGTTGTTTAAGGAGATGGTAAACAACTCTAGATGGTAAGAAATATAGATGGTAGGAACTATAATCTACCATGAGTCACATTATTCTATAAGAAGACAATTTCATCAAAACCAGTGTCTGGTTATTAAAAATGCATTTGTACCAATGATAACTTAAAACGGCTTCAGATGGCTAAAATAATCTTTACTATCTAAAAACGTATGTTTGTCTCCAGGCTCAAAGCTTTTTATCTCATTCCACCACAAATATTACAACTTTTATTTATTGTGCAGGTGAAAAGATCTGTTGTGTCCAAAACTGTGACCTTACACATATAAAAATAATCAGATGTTTCCTTCAGGAAAGTTCTCAGATAAGAGTACGTACATCTGTATTAATTTCCCACGTTTAATGGGGTGGCAAAATGTTATGTAACATGTGTTGCTATGTTGAACTCTTTGAACCAGAACACAGCATTATGGTTGTTTCCTATGCGGAACTTCACAACAACATCCGTGGATGTTGCTGCCAACATGCAGCTCAAACAGGTAGAGAGGGTGGTGGGAGGAGGGGGGTGTGCAGATAGAAGTGCAGACATAGCTGTCACACATTTAAAAAAAAAAAAAAAGAAGTTTTGTGCTCTTTTGGCAACTTGAAGCAAAATTGAACTTTGGTAGCATGTTGGGTTGTATAGTAACCTGATCTGAGTCCACACAGTCAATTTAAACATTGTAAGAGGATAAATACCTAGATCTCCCCACCAGTCAGTTAGAAGTGAAGAAGCCTTTTTTGAAGAGAGGTGAAATGTCTTCAAGAACCTCAAACAAGTCCAGTTGCCCTTACGAAGCACTTAGAAAAACTTAAAGGTTTCAGTGAGTGATAAGCTAACTCAATGCTTGAGAAAGTTTTCTTTTAAAGTATGCTAATTTGTTCTACTGTAGAATATTCAAGAACTGTTTGTGGTACTAATGCAGAATAGAAGCAGGAGAAATGCATGATGGGGAATATCTACAATGACCATTGTAATCTTTGACATAGTAAAGGAGTAAACCCACCTAAACCCAATTTACCAAACTGGGAATTTGTGGAATAGAGTTTGCTCACATTTTTAAATTGTTACATTCACACTAATACAATCAAACAATTCAACAATACAACCAAATTTCATGCCAATATGCCTGATTAATTTCAAGATATGCCGCCCAAGAGTAAAGTGTTGAATGGACAAGCAGATGGACAGACTGATACGACCATCCTCAGGCCCCACCTGCCAGCAGCCAACAACATACCTAAGAGCCTACCACTATGTACAGTACCTAAACTTAAGGCAATGGACGATCAGAAAACTGAATGAGACTTTTCATATTGCAATGTTAATTTTACAAATACTTTTTATTGCTTTGCGGGTTCAACTGTTGGAGCCTGAAGCACGTGCTGAAATTTAGTACACAGTCTTCATGATGGCAAAAACTAGCAAAATGAGACCATTGTGTTGTATCAATTTGTAAGATTTAAAAAGCACCAGTCTGTAATAAAAATGACTATTAGATTGGTCTAAGTTAATTGACAATATGATTTTCTGAGTTAATGCTATTGTGAAAATATAGATATTTGGTGATCACCTGCTACAGTTCATGGTTGACCCATCTTTAATATTTACCATTGAAGGAAAAGAGTGCTGCTGATGAGAACAGACAGAGGAGACACAATGGCAGTCTGCTTTCTCTTCAGAACAGAGCAGGACTGGGCAAACAAACAAGTACCATGGTGAGTGGGGAGGGAATGTTTGTTTCCTTAACCCAAGGCTAAGATCCCCATCTCTTCTCATCTATCTCTCTGTTCTTTCTCAATTTTCTTTCTCTCTCTTTCACACTGTGTCTTTTTTTTCCTCCTCCCCCCGCCCTCCCCCCATCTTTCTCTCTATCTGTCTCTCTCTCCATCTGTAATCCTGTTTGGGCTGGTTCCTAGTCTGTAGTCTGTCACAGAAGGAGTATGGACTTGATGTTATCATGTCCATCTGCAGTAGATTTCCTGGGAGGACAGTGTGTGTGTACATGTGCACGTGTGCATTGTGAATCCATGGTGGGGCCATCCTAAGCATCATGTTACACAAAGGAAGGGGGGAAGTTGTGGCAGCAGATTACACAGGGAATTTAATCAGGCTGTCGGTCCTAAAATGTGTATATATATATATAGACAGTAACAACTGAAACTATAGGCTGAAGAGAAACAGTGGCTTGGTGGAAGAGAATAATAAATAATGCCGTAGATGAGGAAGTTGGACAGAAAATGAGAAAATCAAATCTATTTTCAGCGCTACAATCTAGGACCAGATTCCATTTTTTTTTATACATCGGCTCTCTTTTACAACAAATGAATTGATATGCGAGTGTGTTTGACTGTGTGTTAGTCCTGTGATGGACTAACGCATAGACAAACTGTCCAGCTCAATGCATTCTGGGATTGGCTGCAGCCCTCCTGACCCTGAATAGGAAGAAGTGACCATGGCTGGATGGGTGGATGTAATTGATATGCTGTATACAGTATTCTGCAAGTTATCCTCCTGTGCCAAAGTGCCTTTGTGAGAGCATACAGGATGTCCATTAGGTATGTGGGTAGAGACATTAGGGAAATGCTATTTGTGCTTCTTTTTTTTTTTTTTTCTTTCTTATCAAACAGAATTTACAGTCTCAGCCAGGGCATCTGGTGTGGGAAACAGCAGCATATAGACCAGGGTGCTGTGGGCTCAAAACAACTAGAAAATCTATGTGGGGGAAGTAAATTGGCTTGTCCTTTCAAAGCTGACCAGCAGTACAAGACTATGATCCCTTGTTGAGATCATTCATATTAATAGGGGAATAAATGTGAGACTGCTGTGAGATCACTTACAAGGAAAGAAAAGTATGTCAAAATCTTAAGCTCTGGCACAGCAGGTTCATATCAGCTCCTGATAGGTTGCGCTGAAACTGGATTGTATTTGATATAATTATAGGCGGGCGAGTAAGAAGTAGATGGTGATACGACCTATTGGCTAAATTGAGAGGTAGTGGGATGTAAAAGTGAGCAAATTTAGGTGGAAAGGTGTGTTGCTGGTGATATACCCAGTAGTTGGTGCAGTATTATTGGGTCGTTGGAGACTGAATATGATCAATTTTCCTGCCGGGGATGAAAACATTTGGAAAGCTGTGTGCTGAAGCGTACATCGCTATGAGGAAAGCAGACAGGTGGAATATGAGATTCTCCCAACCTTTCGTCATGGACTCCAAATAGTACCGGGCTCCTGCAGGTGGGAGGCGGTTTGTAACCCCAGGCTGTTGTTGTAAGCAACAATGTGTGCTAAGTCAATTTGCCCGGCTAAATAAAGGTTAGAAAAACAGACAAACACTGGAGCTTAAACCCTAGCCCGTGTTCCTCCTTATAACAGATGCCAGACTTCTGTCAATCAATTTATGAATGAAAATAAATGTTGTCATCTGTAATCCATCTGTAATGTTTTGGTTACATTATATGCTCACCTCTTGAACCTTTGATTGTAAACCATACTGTACATCGCCCTTTTCACAGCAGCCATTTTGACATTAAATAGTAGGGTAAACACAGGTGTTACTAATGACATTAATGAAGGTGCCATTGTCCTGCTGGCTCATCAGAAAGACTCTGCTACACTTGAGTGGAACAGAACCTTCATTAATGTCATTAGTAACACCTGTGTTTGCTTGCTGTTTTATGTCAGATTGGCTGCTGTAGCCGGTCACAGGTTCAAACTCTGCAATGGGTCCATTCTCAAAAGAATCAATAGAGGATTAATTGTATTTATGTCAGTGGGATGTTCATAAAACTATCTTTATACTGCAGCAACTTTTGTTCCTAAAAAACATTAAAAAAAATGGTGTGTTGACTTCCCCCATCCTGTAGGACCCGTCTCTTCTCCAATAAAGTGATAGAACTAAACACATTTTTTGTTGGAATAAGGTGGTTGACACAGTGGGTCTAGTGGGTTTTTATTTCATACAAAGAGAAAACTTATTCATGTTTTGTTTTGTTTGCTGATTAGCTAACCAGCTTATCAGCTTTGTTTGATTTGGTGTTACATTTTGTTGATAGGCTCAACATGATGTTAATATCTTTTATTAGCAATTAATTTTTCACCTACGCATTGTGTTGAAATGAACACTGATGGTGGAAGTGCCCACAGGCAGCCTCTAGAGAGGTGAAGTGGACCAGCAAATGTGTCACCTTGCATGGACACCCACTGTAAGATGTTGCTGAAATTAATTTGCATTTACTTGCAGCTTGAGTAGTCATGATTTCCTTCATGATTTTGCATGGGTCCAATAAAGGTGCTGTCATCATTTAGACTGTTACATAATTCGCTTGTGTTTTAGTTTGTCATTCATTGTTTATTTTGTTTTGAGGTGGGATGTGTCTATGACTCTTGTTTTTGTCTCTCCTGTAAAACTTAGAAATACAATTCTCTTTTATTTTTAATTATCATTTTTTTTAAATCAATTTGCTTCTGTGTAAAATGAAACAAAAAGTGAACTATAAAAAAGCCAAAAGTAAGAGAACATCTCAGTAGAACTTTCTCTGCCCAACCTTCCATGGATGAATAAATACCATTTCATTTCTGTCTCCTGTACAAAATCAGAATATACATTACTTTACATAGCTGAGGCAGTGGGAGATAGCCCTGTTCTAATATACAGAGTGATTATAGAGACTGAGGTTTCTAATCTCTGTAAACACACTCTTGCTAAGCAAACTTTGTTTTGGCAGAACAAGGCCTTTCCCGGTCCAAGCTCATCTCTTGCTGTTAAGGCAGCGGCAAAGATTGAAACCACCCAAAGAGACCCTCAGTCTGGCCCTAGCAGAGACTGGTAAAGCTGCTTTGAAGGAGCAGCATTACCATGGCCAGCCTCTCAGTCACTAGAGCAGCCAGGCTGTATGGCATCCATTGTGCACAGATCCAGATCCTCAGTGCTGGAGACAAAGTGGAAGGGCCCCAGGGCCACGTCAAGCTAATGATGGCAGCCAAAGGTAATTGGATTGACTTGAGCCCCCTCAGGCACAGTATTAGAAAATCCTAATCAATGTCAGTGGCAGAAAGACAGAGGGTGCTTGGCCAATTAGATTTAGACCATGCAGCTAAGTACCATTCATTCATTCATTCAAAAGACAGAGAAGTCCCTTCGTTCAGGGAACGCTCTTAAAAGTTGTTCTTTACCTCATCAAATTTCAGAAGGTAGACAGGCTGACTGTGGGAAAGCAAGAATACAATGAAATCTGAGAAAGGCCAGAAGACTTGGTGAATATTTTACATTACATTTTAAATCAATCTTCCACAATGACGGACCCATTACAATATCAGTTTGACAGTTGTGATTGACACTGAATAATAATTGTTTCTTTGCCTCCTGAGATTAATTTGGAACAGCCATTAATATGACACAAATTTAACGGTGTTGTTTTTCACATAAACAAGTGGCAGATAATTTGTCATGCCCTGGGCTAGTGATGGCAGCCTGAGCTACAACTTGAGTGATATTTGATCTTCAAGCTAATTCCCCTCTTAATTGAATTTAGTTTCTTCACTTAACCCTTCCTCTTCATTTTCAGTGAAAAAGAAAGGGAACTGGTTACTTAGATTTCACAGTGACTGTTAGGGCTGTCTTTTCTTTCTGTATTTTTTTTCTGTTACTTGTTATATTTCTTTTAAGTCTAATTAAATATGTAGCTTCTTTCTTGGCCAAGTCTCCTTTAATCTCAGTGGCACAAACCTGGAACAAAGAAAGGTTCAGTGATTCCGTTATATATTCCTCCTAGAGGCTGGGAGGACAAAATTAATTTGCTGAATTTCACATATAACATATTTTTTCTGGCATTCAAAGGCTGCCATCTAGTGGGTGATCGCCTTACTTGCAAGCTAGAGGATAAATAAAGAATGTTACTCACTGCAACTTGTAACTTAGTGGCATCATGAGAGGAGTCGCTGATGAAAGTTCCAGTGAAGGAAATGCATGTAACTGTTTCCACTGTGATCTCAACTCAAATCATTTATACAACAGGAAATACTTAACACACCCTCATTAGAGCCACAGGAGGCAAACAGTTTGATAGAGACCGAGCCTCTAACAGTAGCCTCAAACCTGTACTGCTGTTGCTTTTAAGATATTTGTTTGCAGCAAATACTGGTTCCTTATCTAAATATCTTATATTAATATGTTTCATATATGAAATATAATTTTTAAAATTTGGTATCGTGTGAAAAACTGATTAATTTCTTTGTCTGTGGACAAACAAGTGTTTGTCTTTCTTATCTTTATTGCATTCACGCACATTTTGTTTCTGAAAAGTGAACCACATTTCACTCATATAGTTGTTTCTGCTTTGCCGTGAGGAAATGCCACACCAGCTCCACACAAAGGTGACTGTGAGTAGCACACACATACCTTCTCCACCAGCTCATCAAATCCCTTCCTACTGCCAGTGTCTGTAAACAAGCTGATCCTTGTGGGCCTCAGTTTCCAGGAAGCTGCCCCCGCGTGGTGGATGTCTTTCCCCATGACCGCGTCAGTGTGAGTGGGAGAAGTGAGTGCGTCAAGCCCTGCCTGCCTGCTGCTCAGTGACCTCACTTGTACACAGCACTGCACGGGTCAGACGGCGAAAAAACCTTATATGGTCGATGGCATCTCATCTCTGTGGCAACTGCGCTGCCAAACCTGCAGTATAAACGCAAGCCGTCCAGGAAAAAAAAACAAAAAAACAAACGTGTTCTCCCACGTCAAAGCTGCGGTCTGTCTGTAGAGTGAAGAGGGGAAAACTGTTTAGTGTAGAATAGCGGGGGAGAAAAGGCAGAAAGGCGCCAATTAGTGGAAAGTATTGATGTTTACAAAGGCTCACCTCTGAACAAAATGAAACATCTTTTTGATGATGTTCCTATGATGTATAAGATGAGATAATATGACCTTTTTTGATTCCTGAAGGAAAATGAGGTCACTGCAGAAAGAAAATGCTAGAATAAAAAAATGCAATAAAATAAAACCATATTAAAGATAACATGTCTTCATTATGTTAACAAGTTTCTCATGGCCTATGAGAAGTCTCTCTATGATGGCCATTGACAGATTTACATGCGCACATATGTTTGCAGTTAAGAGATTTATAGACTTGAGATCTTACTGATGTTTTTTTGAGTTTTTTATGAGCCTCCAGGGTTTTTGTCTTCCTCACCTGCACTATTTGTATTTATTTTCATTATCTTTTCAACCTCTGTTTAATCTGAACTAAAGGAAATGCTTACACGGGCTACTGTGATTCACATATGACACATAAGCAAGAAATGTTTCAACTGACAGCAATTTCTCCAAAAGGAGACAAAGTTGGAGTTCTCATAAAACATGGCTAATCATTTCATAGGAACTTTTAAGATCTGATGTCCTGTAACTGAGTCTTACAATCAGCACTGCAGGATTTCAGGAGTTTGTAGATTTTGAGGTAGCATATGCAATTCTTCAATACCTGCAATACCTAGTTCATTGTAGTTACTTAGGTTTTCACAGACTTCAGATTACTCTTAACAACTGACTAACAACAGAGTGACTTAATCTTTGGTTTTACTGATTACCATATTTCTTCAAATAAAAGACGGTAGTCGATTAAAAGCTCCAATAATGGTCAGGGGTGCGGTTAACATGAACAAATAAAGGTATGGAAAAATAAAGGAATGGAGAGAAAAATATTGAGCAGGAGAGGGGGGAAAATAAGCAACCTGAGTGCCAGCGCTTCCCTCCCCCTCTGCCATTCAAATTTTTTTGGGGTGGTCAGTCCAAAAAATGGAAGCAAATAAGGAGACTTTATACTAAAATATGAGCAAATATACTTGTCAAACAGAGGAATTTAAAAATAAATGCCTCCGTCTAATATAAACCTGCTTCCAGTAAAGGACTGGTACCCTCTGCAGTTGAGATAAATAAAGGCCCTGGCCACTGTTTGAGGAAATACGGTAATCTATTTCTTTGGAATTGCCCAAAATCCTGCAGCACTCCTTAAGGAAGATTATATTCTGCTGCTGAACCTTGAACCTCGCTCTTTGCCCAATCTGTAAAATTTGACACAGAGACTAAACCTTTAGACCATAACCTCATCCCAGCACTTCACTCTCTATGTGAAGGGGATGATTCCGGGCCAACAAAGTCAAATGACTAACTTCCAAGACACAATGACACAGTTTTAGCAGTTTCTGCAATTCAAACAGGGAAGCTGGAGATCTGAAACAGCTTTAAATACGGCTTCTCTAATAACAGCCTTACTAGAGAGTCTTTGATCTGCTGCTTTTAGGGTTTCAAAGTACCTACTGTTCTTGGAAAGAGGAGGGTAAAGTAAACTGAAGTGATGTTATGGCAGGCCACTGTCCAGCTTTTCCTTATAGCGCAAACAGCTGTTGAGCAACTGAGGCAGACAACTTGACGGAAAATTACTATCATATTCAGAAGCTGACTGCATCATACAAAATTGAACATTTATTGTACAGTGCATTTGAACTTCAAAGTTTTGCAGTCTCATTGTTATAGCCCTGTAATTAGAATAGTTAACTCTTGTTAATTCTGAGTGGAAAATGCTGTGAGGGAAATCTCCCCAGGCAAACAAGGACAAGACCTATTTTTTTAAGCAGCAGTCCATGAACGCTTTGGGTTAGATGGTGGGTGTGCTTTGGCAAGGCTCTCTCAGTCAGTCAGCCAGGTAGGAAAAAATGTGAAAAAGAAGACACTTTTTTAAAAATGGGACTAATATCAATAGACCTATAGATAATATAATCATTATTAATTAATTTAATCTAATCTCATTTTATCTCCTGAGTGAATAATACAAATTTGGTGGAAGAAGTTATGTTTCCTATGTTGAGTGCCCTTTGGTCAAAGGTTGAAATGACATCAAATTGTGCTGTTGTTTGTTTTTCTCTCCCTCTTCCTTCTCTCTCTCTCTCTCTCTCTCTCTCTCTTCCTTTTCTCTCTCTCTCGCTCTCATTTTCCATCTCTGCTTCCCTCACTTCATCTTCTCCTTTACCCACATAGCTTGATTATTTTCCAAACTGCCACGTCGCAGCCTGTGTGTTTTAGGAAAAGCCCACACACACAGAGGACTGCCTGTCTGAACCTTGACCAGACAGGGTTCAGTCTGCTAGGTGTCATTATTCAGCATGACACACAGAAAGAGGAGAAAGGGGGTCCCCTTACATACTCACACTGCATGACTCAGGGATAACAACTCCACAATCAAGCCTGACCCTCAGGCAACAGGCAATTAATTTACCACAGAACCCAAAGTGGGTAAGCGCGTCTTTCCATGTGCATTTGTGTGTCTTCACCCCCCCCCCAACCCCACCATACCCCTTCTTTTCACACAGCAAACCCAGGAGGGGCTGGCCTGTGGGCGGGGAGTATGGTAATACTCTCCAGAGGAAGTGAGCGCAGTGTAGTGGAATGTAGTTGCCATTAGTGGGAATTGAGCTGAGGCTGGCTAACAGCTAGCCTGTTATACTGAGCCCAGGCTGGAGAGACGGAGGGAGGCTATACTGACTGACTGACTGATGAAAACATGCCTCACTTCACGGTGGTACCAGTGGAGGACCGCGCTCAGTCCAACTATGACAGTCTGGAGGGGATTAACTGGGTGGATTACAGGGACACTGGACAGGGCTACCCTGGACATCAAGACACTGTCAGTTCTGATGGTAAGTCTCCCAACTTGCACTCAACTCTTTGTCACTAAGTTTTGACATGAGACACCTAATCTTTCTCCAAGATGGGTTTTTTGGAAGTTTGGAAAAATGTCTTGAGTGTGACTTTGTCTTGAGTTTGGCCCAGCAAAGCGTGGGAAAGCTTTGCATTGTGCTGAGAGCCTCCTGAACAGCTGGTTGTATAGTTACCATGGCGATTCAATAAACAGCTTTCCCGGCAGACACAGGTCTGTTCTTGACAGCTCAGTTTTGGTAGTTTCAGAGACACTTTTTTTTATCATTTGGAGAGTTTTTCCTGGCTATGAAAACCCATTTAAATACACCCAGGAACAGATTTGTCCTGTTAGGAGTCCTCCCTCTCATGCCAAAGATATCTGTGGTGGTGACAAAGACAAAACAATGAAAGGGGCGCGGGCTGTGGGTGGGGGGTGTGGGAGAGTTGGTGGGGAGCGGAGGGGGCCTGAAGTGTTTCCTTGCACAAAAGATGGAGCTCTCTTTGTGCCAGGGGAGGATTTCCTTTCACAGAGATCGGATCGGCTGAGCTCAGTGTTCAACAACACAGAAACAGAGTTCTCCCTACTTACTTTTCTGCTTCAGCTTGTCTCTCACT
>OMKZ01030059.1:0-12213 GCA_900302535.1 Neoniphon sammara
ATGAGTGAAGAAGAGATAAATACTGGACAGAGCTTTGCCCTTTGGGACGCTGTTCTGTCCGCTCATCTTTTTATGGGTTTACTCTGTTCTACCGAAAATGGCATCCTCAACTCACATGCTCCCCTCTTTTCCTTTTAGAAATCATCTCTTCCGGCTCAATCTGGAAGACCTGACATTGATCCAGGTGAGTCTAATTTGCTCTCTCTCTCTCTCTCCCTCTATCTCTCTCTCTCGCCCTATGGAGGGGGCCATATCTGCGGATACGACGATTACAGACACACTTCCCGGCACAAGCCTCCACAGCGCTGCCTCCCCAGCAGACACCACGCTAGCTGCCAGCACTCACAAGTTAAAGCTGTTACAGTAAAATGGCTTAGCGTTTCACATGTCACAACAACTTCCCATCCGGCGGAGTGACAGTGGGTTTGGACCTCAGTGCAGTGGGTTGATATACAGAGGGAGGGAGACATGTTGATAGGAAGTGAGTCTAGTCAGTGTTAATACCCTGTGTGTTCAAACAGAAACCATATATGACATATTCTCTGCAGCGATATTTTATTCCTGTGCAGCACTTTGTTGGGGGTATTTACAGCTCCAGAATTTCCATGATGATGCTCCTCTGTTTTGGTAACTTACATTCTGCTTGAGGTATCGGGGTCAAAAAAAAAAACAGCTTGAAGCTACTGCCAGGGAAGGAATCAAATGAAGGGAGACATTAAATTTAAGTTAAAGCATGACTACTGCCAGTAATTTCAACAGAACGCTACCCTCCGCCTGTGTTGAGAATTAACGCTAAAGAGGCATGACTGGTTTTGTGCTAACATGTACTTGCACAGAGCATGCATAAATAGGCAATATTGTCCTTAGGGTGGCAATTATGCTAGTTTTTTTCCTAATCTCTCCTTCATCCTTCCTTCTCCCACATTTTGGCATCATTTTTTTTTCCCCAGCACACTTTCATTGTTTTCATTTTGTCACCCATGAACACTATAAGCCCATATCCCCCCCTGTGGAGCTAAGCATTTTGTAACCCACTGAGAAACCATGCAAACATTGACACATTCAGGGTTTATTTGGACTGCCTTTCCAGGTGGTAGCAGCAGGCTCCTTTGATGGTTGGACAAGGCTCGATGCTTGCCATTTACACCCTGGAAAACCAAGGGAGAAGATGAGGAGGGAGAGCAGAAGGAGGAGAGAGAGAGGCAGGATTAAACAAAAGGGGAGAATGGAGGGACTACTGTTGATATGAATCCATCTGGGAAAAAAAAAAAACAGAAGAATGGTCAGACAAAATAAGAAGCACGACTTGAATTTGATGGACAGAGCGGAGAGCGCCGCACACAATGGGATAAGGGAGAAGCGAGATGGCACGCAGGCAGAGGGAAAGCGGAGAAACCCCCCACGGAGAGAGACGAGAATCCGTGGGGAGGCAGTCTTTTGTGGTCGCTCACTGGGACAGAGATGGTTTTAAAAGACGCTCTGTGCCATCCGTTCACCCAATCATCCCTCTTTCTTTATCTTATCCTTCGCTCGGCTAGCACCGCAGAATCAGAGGGGAGATTCCGCCGGCCCAATCAACCCCTCATTTCCAAGGCCTCTTCTCTTGAGAGAATAGGACCTGGTAATCCCTGCCAAGGCCTGGTGCCAATTTAAACTGACCTGTAGACTAGTCCCTGTTTTGCATTTGACTGGGCCAGGGCTGCAGAGTTAAGGAGGAGGCTCTTTAAGCCCTAGGGCTTGAGTTGGAGGAGCATAAGTACCATTCTTCCACTCGTCTCCCTCCTTTTCCCTTTTCTCTCCCCTCCTCCCTCCTTTTCTTTTGCATGGAACAAGGGATTAATTGCAAAGAGATTTGGCTGCCGCCTTGGTCGGGTTTATATATGTCATTCTTACTGTTCAATATGAAATAGTTGAATGAATTTCCCCTTTGGCATTATCGCTCCACTCATGTTACACGCATTACTGATTGATCAAGTAGTTGTACAAGGGAATATGAACAAAGAAAGTTTGAACACAAACAGTCATTAGTTGTTGGGTGTTTTTTAATTTGGTTGCACTGATGTTCAAAAGAGTTGCACAAGATTTTTTTCCCCCTTTCCTGCAGAAGGAAAACAAGCTAAAAACTACACCTACGCATGTCTGTGTTATTTCACCCCATCCCCATGCATCAGCCCTGTCAGAAAATGCCCTATGGCAGTGATTTGTTTTTGCATGGCTGGCAGCGTAAAGAACGGAGCATGTGTGCAGTTTGATGGCACAAGCAACCTGTAATACGTAAGAGAGGTGGATATAATTACCATATGATCGATGACGCCCTGTTTCCATCTTGTGTGTAAACAACCGTATGAAACATTTATGAAAGCCGAAGAAACAGCCACCAAGGCCCTTTGCCGCACCAGGGCAGAATGAATCCCACCCACTTCTCCTGCCCTTGGTTGCGGTATGATTGGTTGTGCTCAAGCGTTAGTGGTGGAAAATGAACTCTGAATAGCCGGTACTCACGCCATTGTTTGGGAGGTTTTAAAGAGTAGTGGCACTCGGGGTGGTAGCTAAACACTGCTGGTCTAATCCGCTCTATTGCACATATCGAGTTCAGGCCTGGAGATCGATAGAGCCTGAGCCCAGCAATCATAATCTCCTCAGTAAATGCCCTCCTTGCCTGGAAGTAATGAAAAATAGAAAAAAACAGCAGAAGTTGGAGAGAAAGAGAAAGGGCCTTTGTACAAAGAGATGATGTTAAGCCATTTGAGAACTTTTCCTCTTTCATTGCCTATGTGTCTTTTGAGCCCCTCCCCCCGCCTCCCCTTTCCCTATGGATCTGGTCTTCAAAAAGTCCTGAGAATAGACGAGGTTCAGTCACTTTAGAAGAGATATAAGGTTTGTCTGAGGAACTGTTTACGAGGCAGAGGAACACTTTCTGAATCATAAACAGTTTAAGTAGAAAAGCTCCCACATTACATGGACTTGAACAAAGAGATAAGAATCCTACTCAAAGTGAATGGCAATCAGGAGTTGAAGTGGGAAGAGCGAGGCCTTGAAACATGAGTCAGCCCTCCCTTTTGCCCTGATTGGAGTTAATATTTGGTGCTTAAAGTCTTTGCTGCACTGTCTCAACAGCCTAAAGTGGCCTTCCTCTCCTTGTCAACCTTTACCCTCATCCTCACTGATCTGGAAAACACTGTCATGAACAGAAAGGTGGCTGCATTCTCCTTGGTCGGCTTTCAAATTGGTGATGCTGAAGGGGAAAGAAAGGAGAGAGGGACTTGAGACAGTGTAATGTGCTCGGCGGATGAGAGCACCAATAAAGGCCGCCGTAGCCCAAAAAAAAAAAACTAGATTGAATGCAAAAAGCAGCTATTAAGCACAATTTTCTTCCTCCAACTCTCACTTTATTTGGACTAGTATTGAGATATCTCACATGCGTCCAATATTGTCCCACTGCCTCGTATTCCTTTTTTCCGCCGTGCCCTCAGCTCCGACCGAGCTCAGTCAGCCGTATCAACCCTGGCATGGCCGTTACCCCAGCCACTGCCCACCGCTACTGTATCTGCAGCAGAGAGGGGCGAGCATTGATGAATCGGCCCTTCCGCATTTGCATTGTGCTCACATCCTATTGTGTTGCCAGGGCTGATGAATGACCACGCCGGCTTAGACTAGAACCCAGCCTTGTGCTCCTGTCTGCCTGTGAGCTCCCCAAATAATGTTCAGAGAGAAAAAAAAATATAAAGAAATAAAGAAAAAAAATATCCCCTTTAAGAATCCAATATTAGTGCACTGTTTCCTCCGACATGGTAAATCTAAACAGGATGCAGACGGAGAGGCTCACTGTTTCAAGAAACAGTGATCACAGCATCAGTCAATAAGCTGTGGGATTAGACGGATCAGTACTATTGTTCACCATTCAGCGCTGCACCAGAGGAGTCAAAAAATAGTGGATATGCACGACAGCGTCTTTCCTCCCGCACTGCCGCACAAACAGGAGGATGAAAACACTTTCTGTAACAGCTCCCTTTGACGAAGACTCTCCGTGGCGTTGAGGTGTATATCGCGCCTCCATTTTTCTTCGCCTTCCTCTCTTATTGTAGCGGTGTTGTGGAAGCCGTGGAAGGGAACTCCGGCGAACAAAGCGATAAAGGCCCTCTGTTGTTTCACATGTTGTATTTCATTCGCTTGTCTCTTGCAATTACACTCCATCAGCCGCACAATTAGCCCTGCTAATCAGTAGCTAACAGAACCCATCCTCTATGGCTATGGAGGCATCGCTAATTCAATTACTAGAACCCCCGTAACTTGGCCATTTAAATGCATGGAATAAAAAGCATCAGTTGGACTCAGGGTACAGATACCAGCACATTCAGTGAAATAATGGAATTGATAGGCTGTGTGTTGGCTACAGGATTATGTGTGTAAATGGTAAGAGGCAGAGTGGGGGGTCAGTTCAACAGTGATTACATCTTAACCATCTGTTTTTAATATTATGATATGTTAAGTGACATAGACTCACTTAGATGTGACACGGAGACCGATTTCTTGTGTAAATCTTTCAGCAGCTTACATCAGCACACATCAGTCTGAATAGTAAATGTTGTGCCAGCACATCAAAAGGTAATATCAGCTATTCATAAGACAGATTAGATTTCCCGGCTGGATTTGTCCAGCTCTCACTCTCAACCCCGCCATCCCCCTTGTAATGAAACACATAGCCAGTCGTTTCACAAAGCCCGACAGCTGTCAGCAGAGAGTGTGTTCTCTGGACCCTCTTTATGCAAAATATATTCAGTATCATGGCTGGAAACAGCAGCGTTTTGGAATTCAGCTCCACGCTCCCTCCTCCATCCCGCTGACTACTTCACTCCCTCTCTCCCGCTGCCCACACTGTCTCTCTTGTCCTGGCTGACTCCTAAGTTACTCTCTGTTTTAGCTTTGTTGTTTTTTTTTCTGTCTGTTTGTCCCTTTCTTTCCTTTTCTGTCCTTTTTCTCTGTCTCCTTCTAGCTCTCTCTGCCCACACACTCTCTGTCTCCCTCGGTCCCACTCCTGCACCCACCTCCCAGTGACAATGGCCCCTTAGTGTGAAGCCTGTCAAGAGGCAGGAGCACAATGGTTCATCTCTGAGGATTGCAGTCATTACAGGGGACAGTAGAGAGGGCGGTCACATGGAACATGCATAGCTCAGGAATTTATTCTTCAGCTTCCCTGAAGCAGCGAATGACTGCTACCGACTGTGCCAAAGTCTCTCTGTCTGTCTCTGTTTTTCTGCGTCCCTGTCACACACAAACTTTCTCTCTTGCTGAAGTGTATCTCTCTGTCCCTCTCCAACAAACTTATTACATCTCATGGATACTTTTATCCAAAGTCAATTGCTGCATATACTTTTATTGGGGTCAATCCAATGGGAATCAAGCCCCTAAAGCTTGAGCTGGGCCTGATATTTCGAACTCGACATGACCATGACTGAGAAATTTTGCCCAAACCCAACCCGAATTCGGCAACCAACCAAAGCCCCAAAAAATTTCTGGAACCTGACCATCACCAGCCACAGCCTGAACTCTAATATATTTATCCTTGGGGTACTCATTAACTGAAATCTATGTAGTGCCTGCCGCCTTCAGATTGAAACTGATGGATGGAGATGGAAAATCTAAATTTAATATTAGGCTACATCAGTCAAATCCATCCAAAAACTCAACTCTACATTTAAATGCCACTTTAATGAATTCTTTCATCAGAGTATCCCTTAAGACAACATATACCCAATATCAATTAAAAGTGGGAAAAACGTCAAATCTAAAACCCAAGGCTAAACATCCGACCCAGTTCGACCTGGCTTGTGGACTTCAAATTTCTGTCCTGTCCGAACATGGCCGGACCTGGGGCGCTCGGGTAGCTCACCATGTAGAGCACGTACCGCATAATGGCGGCGGCGCGGGTTTGATTCTGACCACCCCCTTTGCTGCATGTCATCACCTTTCTCTTTCCTGTCCCTGTCAAAAAAGCAGAAATGCCAAAAAAATAATCTTTAAGAAAAAAAAACATGGCCGGACCTGATGGGAACAGTCAGGGCCTGTCAGGTTCAGGCAGCCATCTCAAGCTCTACTCCCTAACTCCTGCACTTCCCCTTTACTTCTACATCAAAATGCGTAGCCACAGAGGCTGCCGCCGTAGCTTACGTGCACCTCTCCAAAAATGTAACTGCGCATAGGGTTGATTTGTGATTGGTATGCTAAACCGCTTTGCATTTCCATGTTTTGCATTCATAACCACTGGGAGGGAAGACGACATGATGCCAGTTGAACTGGCTCGAACTGAAGAGGTTTGCAAATATGTTCTGATGTTGACAACTTACCCCCAAATTATACAGACTGCAAGATTAATTCATGGTGAGAAATATCCCAAAACATCGCTTTGGACGCTGCCAATGTGTCCGAGAGTGAACTCTTTGTTTCAGATAATGTAACCATAATTGCTTCCATTTTTATCTGTGCTTCATTGATGTAGAATTAATCAAATCTTGACACTACTGTCCATTGTTTCAGAGATAGGCTTAGTGTGCCCACAGACTCTCCAATGCACAACTATAAATGCTCACACTGGCGAAGGCCACTACGGTAGCTATGGCGACACTTCAACACAGAAGTATAATTTGACCTTAAGAGAATTAGTGACCTGCTCAACCCACTGAGCCACAGGACTGGGAATTCCTCTCTCTCTTCTCCCACTTTCTTTCTTTCTCTCTTTCCCTCCTCTCCTCTGAGTCTCCTTTTCTCTCTCTTCGGGGTGACAAGAAGCTCGGAAAAATGCTTTTGTTAGCCCGGCTTTGTCTGATAAAGTCAAGAATTATTATTTGAATTCGGCACATTCCAGACATATTTCACTTTAAGACAGATCCATCTTAGGCGCACACTGGGGCTGAACAATAGCATGTTAATGGGCTTTTAATGTGTCTTAATGACACTGGCACTTGCCTGAGTATGGCTGTGATTCTGTTCTGTGCTCTGGTCCATTTGAGACCAGGCAGTCAGATAAGGTGGCTTTAGTGGTAAATGATGCCAGCACTTCCCCCGCTTAGTGGCATACGGACATCACCTTCCTCAGCAGTCATAAAGTTGATGTTTTAAAGTTGTAATGTGTATGTGTAATCATCTGCTTTGAACCACATAAGATGATGATGATAAATCGCTTACTCTTCCCATAATGATAAAAGCAACCACTTTGGCCCCATTAATACAGTCTCAAGTTGTAATTTTGCATTGTATTATGACTGAGTTTGCCACTGAGCATGAGTGAGTAAGGTTTCAGGCCATTAATGTGTTTTTTTTTTTTCCCCCTTTCGATTAGCGAAAGCACTTTCCGTGCCCACATGCAATTCTGCTGGGACAGACTGTGGTGTGAGTGCTGATGTGTGTGGTTTGTGTCTGTGGTGTCCCACCCTAAAATAGCCAGCTTTGGCCTGGAATGTGAACTGGCACACTCACACACACACACACACACACACAGACACACACACACACACACACACACACACACACACACACAGAACAGAAAGAGAGAGGCCAGCCCCCATTAATACTCTATCTTCTCTTCCCTGAATCGTGCCACACACACACTCTAAGCACTCTCACTCTAAGCTCCTCTCCTGCTGGTGTATGTGTGCGCATTTACAGTACGTGTGTGTGCGCGCAATTAAGTGTGTGCACATACAGTATGTGCACAGAGTGTGTTTCTTTGGCGCTCAAAGGCCGTTGAGGCAGAGGAGTGAAGGCCCTTTCATAAAGCACACAGAGGAAAGAGGAAATGAAAGAACTTCTCCTAAGTGCTGAGGGGGGTTCAGCTTTCTTTCCCCTCTTGTCCTGGCATAAAACAGTCCCGATACCAAGGTGAAATATTATATTCTCTTTCAGTTAGAGATATTTACTATATTCCCACAGAGACTGAAGTCATTCCCCTCTGGCCATTTGCCAGGTTATTACTGCAGGATAGTGTGGCCAAAGAGAGGTTGGATAGTTTTACTTTTTGTGACTTTTAGTGACTTGGCATTAACCATATTACGGTGGCGTCCAATTGTTCTGTGAAGTATTCCTCTCTCGGCCAGTCGCACTGAACTGGTGGCAGTGACGACTAATTCTGCCTGTCAGAGTGTGAGTGTCTTCGCGGCCTGGCGCTGGCCTGGGGCCAACACTCATTTCATGAATAGAGAACTTTTATCAATGAGAGGGCCCCTGGAGGTCATGCTGAAATTAAACGGTAGAAATTGGAGCACACTGGTCTCTCCACCCTCAGAGGAGACGAGTCCAGGTTTTATCTTCTCATTCCTCTCGCTCTCCTGTAGTAAAATGTAAAAGGCGTCCTTCTGTTTCCTCTGTGCATGTAAATCACGCTGACATTCTACTTCAGGGACCCACCTCTTATGTCTTAAGATCCCTCATTTCCCCCCACACATAAATCAAATTGGCATTCTGCTCCATGCTCGCTTGCCTCATGTCTTGAGGTCTCCCTGCTTGTTGTGCACCTTAATTGGATTCTGTGTCTTTATTAAAGGAATACTTCACCCAAAAACAATACATTTTGTATCATTTACTCACCCCAAGTTGTCTTGAATGTCCAGCAAAAAAAAATGTTTAATCCCATGCCTCACAGAGAACCAAAAACTGTAGCCATTTCTGGTCAGATGGAGTTGATCAGCAATTTCAAGCAGCAAAGCCCTTGAAATAGCTTTTGCTGTAACAGCAGCAAAAAGGATATGAGAATGTTTCAAATTCTCAAACTCTTTATGCAGTGTAATCCAAATCTTAATTGTCCATTCATGTGTTCAGTGTATCCCGAAATTATGTACTTTTGCTAAAACAACTGTCACTACACTGACTGAAGCTTCAGTGTAGCCAATGAGTGAGCAGGACTCCTGGCCAGTGAACAAACCAGAGGTAAACGTTCAGGCCAGTTGTGTACAATGCGTGAGTCATTTTCTGGCTAATTTAACATTTTTTAAAGTAAAAGTACATTGATATGGGATGTACATACCATGTACATGGTATGTAAAGTACAAGACTTGGATTACGTTGCCCACAGTTTGAGAATTTCAAATGTACTTTTTCAAATCATTTTCCTGCTGTTTTTCGGAGTTGCTGATCAACCCTATTCTAAAAGAAATGGCCACAGTTTCTGGAACCTTCATTCTCCACGAGGCCTGCGAGGCATTTGTTTGCCATTCAAGACAACTTGGGGTGAGTAAAGAGTGCAAAATATATAGCTTTGGGGTAAAGTATTCCTTTATCATGACTTGCAAACTGAGGTGTTATCATATGCCGCAGAAAAATGGCTTTGCAGACTGTTTCCAAGTCCACTGTCTTCGTCAAGGCATCGTCAAGTGTAGTCAAGTGTCTGTGTGTGTGTGTGTGTGTGTGTGTGTGTGTGTGTGTGTGTGTGCAACTGAGAGTATGTTAGACGGCTAATGTTCTCCTTTAGCCTCTGTTTCAATCGATGCCTCCCTCCAAGTCAAACAGTAGGCAATAAACAGAAATCAATGTTGCATGTCCTGCATGTGAAACTCATCACTGTGTGATTTTCCATTACAATTTGTAGCCGCGTCTTCTTGTCCTCTCTTGTATGTAGCTAGTTGGGCTATCTCCCAGAAAGTCTCCAGACATCAAATTGTTTTCAAAAGGTGGACATTTGCCACAACTGAGAGTCAAACATTGTTTTGTTTGGGCTCCCTGAGTGGTTTTGAGAGTGGTTCAGTGACATTGTGCTGAGGGTTTCAGGTGTTTGCTTCTTGATGGTTTATTGGGTGCCTAATGCTGCTTTTCTTCCTCACCGCAGGAGGCAGAGTGGCACTGCGATGAGTTCACCAAGGGAGCCTGCTTCAGCCGTGGAAAATCTGAGGTGAGTTTAAGCGAAACCTGAACATTTGGAATTTCACACGGTTGTAGTTCTCCATCAGGAACGTGTCACAATGTGGAGAAAAAGTTTGTGTGTTGGTATACTTACTGAAAAACAGTTTGCTGACCTTATATTCCTCACTAAAATCAATGAGTACCTCTGGCGTTAAACCTGCTTGTTATTATGTAGCTAGCCAAAGCCATTAAATTCATTGAAGTCCATTAATAATAGTAATAATAAAATAGATAACCAGGAGGCATTTGGTAGAGGACAAACCTCCACCAACACTGCACAGTTCTCCAACTTGAAAACCTACTGCCTTCATAACAGATTGTTTGTTTGTTGTGCTCCAAGCTTAATTTCCAGTGCTGTTGATCAGCCAACTTGGAGGCACCGGATTTCAGACTCTCTCAGCAGTACATGAACAGTGTACTAGAAAAGAGGAAGATCCTCCAGTAGAGAAAATCCCAGTTCAGGATCATCACCAAAATCTAATCAGCTGATCATTTGGCCAAGGCCTACTGTATCTATCCAAATTTCAGCCAAAATAAGAATGATACCACAAAGAAAATTCTCTTTTCATTTGGCGTCCTCACAGCGAGGTCAGAGGTCAGGGTTTGTTACAGAGCAGTGCCTCTTGACCTGGTAGGGATTTTGTGTCTTGCTCAAAGACACTTCAGCAGGGCATATGCATACTTGGTCCTCTAATCAGGACAGTATCTGTAACAACTAGGCCGCCTAGGTGCCCAAACAGTCTGGTGCCATTTTTTAGAGTGGGACAAATTGCTGGTACTTAATTTGCTGTAGTATAAGAATTTGGTGTTTCCAGCATTTCTAATGATGTGATGGAGGAGTTTTGGAACATTCTTGTGTTTCTCTTTGGATTTTTTTAACTGACAAGCTCCTAGTGAGGTAGAATAACACGCTAAAATCCAGACATGTCAAGCTTTTCCTCTGGAGAAACTTGTCCAAACCTGAAAGCAACATGGTGCTCATTACTCAACCGTAACATACAGACTCAGAAGAAATGCCTGACTGCTCTGAATATGGCATTGACCTGAGAGAGCGGATTTATTGTCAACTAAAACTGCTTCCCAGCCACACCTGAACTCTAGGAGACCTCGCATAAAGGGAGCTCCTATTGTTTTCTTTTTCTTTATTTCTCTATGTGTGCAAGTGTATGTTTTTGTATGTGGTTTGCTGGCATACACTTGTCAAGCAAACAGATGGTTTAGGACCAAACTTGACTTGTAGGTGAACTGCCCAGCCCTGCTCTGTGTGTGTGTGCACCGCTGTGTATTTATCCTCCTGTGAAAGGTAGTTAGAGACCCATAATAGGCATGCACAGGCTGGCCGGCACAAGATAGTTGCTGTGAATTACAGACCAAAGCCACCTCAGTCCTTGAGAGTCGCTTCTGTCTATCGGAGTCGAGTGTTTGTTTTTTTTTTGTTTTTTTTTGCTTGCCGCTCCCCTCAGAGCATCAGTTCCTGTGATGTACACTAAGAATAGCATTAAAAGACTTCATTCTCCCACAGTTGACAGGCTTTCGATGGTTTATTACCTAGCTCAGCGCGCAGCAATATACCATCACTTAAGCTATTACACAGATACCGTGCCTGTGCCTTGAGTGAATTTACAAGTGATTGTGGGATTTTTTGTCTTTTCCTAACACACACGTCTGCTCTTCTCTTGTGTATTTGATTTATTTCAATCGGGAGAAGAAAAGAGGGTTAAATTGACTTGACGGGACTTGATTGCCGCCTCTGTTTTGTTTTATAATGCAGAAGCTAAGCATAATAGCCTCTGTATTACTGTACAGACGTGGAACATTTGTCAGGAAGTTTTCATAAACAAGTCAACACTGTAAGGCTGGGCAAATATTAAATCTGCCGTTATTTACCGTAGAAACAAACAGCAGAAAACAATTGAATTATGCAGGCATCCCACCACCATCAACCCCCCTCCACCTCCATCTTTGTGCATACAAACAAACACACACACACACACACACACACACACACACATAGACACACACAGTACAGGCATATAAAAAGAGTTGTACAAACTGTACAGATATACAGGCATACATAAAAAGTGTAACCACACATGCAGTCATGTGCACAGCCTCTCTTTGTAATGGATAGGCGCAAACACACAAGCAAACTTATAAACACATATTTAGACTGTGCTTAGCACTGGGAAAGGAGTCATTTTATGGGTCAACCTCCATCTTGATTGGAGGAAATAAAAGCTTTTCCCCTGCTTCCCTCCCTCTTCTCTCCTATGGTACCCTCCACTCCTCCACTCCCCAAAGTCCCTCCACTCCCTCTGACCCCAG
>OMKZ01030061.1:0-12389 GCA_900302535.1 Neoniphon sammara
AGAGCCGTGACAGCATGTTGAATTATAAATGTGTTGGAAGCGAAGCATGGTCTCATACTCCAACCTCACTCTGCCTGCAGTGTGGGTGGTTCATTGATGCGATCTGGCACGCAGGAGATACACACACACACACACACACACACACACACACACACACACAAAGCCATAATGGGGACATTATCAAGCAGTGAAATGGTTCCACATACTGTAAGCTCTGAGTAAATGTTGATCTTGCGCATATGCATGTGCTTTGTACGTGTGCATGGGTGTTTTCTGCATGCATATATTTGTACGCGTGCTTGTGTGTGCATGGCCATAGATGACTGCACTCTGTGTGTGTGTGTGTGTATGTGTGTGCGCGCGCGCACGTGCAACACCTGAGGACATTCACTCGTCACAGTGCAATAGATCAAAGTCAACGTGGGGTTTTACCAGTGTGATAAAGTTAAAGACCTCCTACTGTCACACATTATGGAATCCAGAGTAGGAAATAGTCTGCCAACACCACAGGGAACCTATTGTCACACTAATAACCTTGTAACTCCAATTTAAGTGACTTTTAAACATGAAAATCATTGGAATTGTATGGTTCTCACACCCCAACAGCTAATAGGAGCATATGTTGTCAATATGTAGCTATATCCACAAATTTTCATCCATTTTTAGAATGTGTAGTGATATGCCCTTCTTTTTTCAGCTATTCCCAAATAGGTTGGATATGTTTTCTCAAGCTAAAATACTTTCAGAATTTAAATGTTGAAAACAATCCACCTCCTGCACTGAATGATTAAGCTGAACTCCATGAACCAGTGCCCATTCAAAAGCAAATGAATTATTTGAAAACATATGCAGCTGTCAGTCAGAATCGGAGGAGCTCGTATCCAATACATTGTTCAGTATAAGGAAAGGAATCGTGGTTGCACACTTGCAACAGTTTGGTTATGGTTATAGGAAAAGGCTTTGAGGATGAGTAAATGAGAAAAACTTTAGCTAAAAATTAAAATTCACAGGGAAAATCATGTTTGTATGTGTAGGGACTCATCCACCAGCCTGACTTTACACTATTTCTGTGTCAGACCTATTTCTAATCATGCCACTTTAATGTTGCCCTTTCTGGATGGGAAAATGTCTTTCTCATTTCATGCACAGAGCACACATTTGCATTTTTAGACATATTGCTTATTTCAAGAAATTTCAGGGAGACCAGGCTCTAAACAGGAAGTAAAAACGATGCATTAAATCAGATTATTTTTTTATTGGAGAACATGGAAGCTGTAGCTAGGATGTGTTGTTATTTTCATACAGTCTCAGTCGTTATCATAGCTGATAATTCATACTGTTGCGTATTAATTAACACCACTTGGCAGTGATGGTTACTGATGTAGGCGTACTAACAAAGGATGGATGCAAGATTGGGGTTTCTGTAATATAATAAATGTATAATACAGCAATTGGTAGCTGTACTGTACCAAGTATTCATTAAAGGTGGATATTCTAATGGCTGCCCCTGTATTTTCAGTTGTATATGGCATTTTTGATGGCTTGTGTGCATGTTTTATATTTGGCAAAACATGTTATTTAGACTCCCTCCTGAAAGATTTTAACTTCTCAAAATGACCTTGTTTAGTGATGTGGTGATATGCTAGCATTCATTTTTATTCATGCTTCCACCTCTATGTGATGTTGTAGAAGAAAGGCTTTAAAAAGAAATGGAAAAAAAAACTTCATTAGCATCCACCTACACACACACAAACACAAGGCAGACCCTCTCAATATTCGCAGGCATGCAGACATAAATACAAGGATGTGTATGCACGGGCACATTGACACTCGGTCTCATACACACACACACACACATGCACGCGGACACATGCACATAAACAGTCTGTCAGTATTCTGCAAGTTCCATTTTTAATGGCCTTCCTCCGACTCTGAGCGCCATTAATGGGCTTAATGTTACTTTGTGGATTGGCAAAACAACTCAGCTATGTGAACTCTTGCATCGGACGAATATGAGTCAGCTAGTAATGGTATGTAGAACGGCACAATGCAAATTATATACAACATTGGGTTTGACATTTTCGTCTAAGCTATTCATCTTTCAGCAAGTCTGTCATGGTGTAATGGCTTTTTCCTCGTCTTTGGTCAATTACTCAGAGAGAAGTGAAGGGAAGGAGAGATGCAGGGAGATGGAGGAAGGGCAGGGAGGGAGGAGAGGGACAGAGAAAGACCTAGATAAAGGGTGAGATGAAAGGGAGTCAAATATGGAAGTAGAGAGAGAGCGGGAGATAGAGGGAGGAAGGAGAGAGAGATAAAGAAGAGTCAGAGATGAGACGGAGAAGGTGATGGATGGAGAGCGGGGGAATGATGGGAAAGGGAAAAGGAGATCGTGATGGAGACTGAAAGAGATAGAGGAAGCGAGATGGGAGAGAGGGAGAGCTTAACAAAAACAGCACGGGAGAAAGAGAAAGCAAGGAGTAGTGTAAAGATAGAGGGGTCAGCAGCCGGAGAAGTTAGGATGTCAGAGTTTGGGCTCTGATATTTAATCTGGCCTACACATCATTAATCATAGTGGGAACCAGACTGCTGTGAGTGCAGCGAGCACAGATAATGGGAGGGAAAGTTGGAGAGGAAAACAGAGGAGGAGAGATAGACACACTTTTATGTTTCTGCTGACTCACAGTAACTAAAATTGGAAGCTTTTCAGTGAAGCCTGCAAACACAAACTGACTCGAGTATGCAAACCTCAGATACACACACAGCATATGCACATGGTGTCTTTCCGATACACACACACATACACACACACACACACACACTTGCTGTAGATATAACTCGGTGTCTCTAGAGGGGAGCAGAGGAGAGACTACAGTGTAATTAGGTCTTGCTTGGTCAGGACTTTTTCTGGGAGGCAAGGGACTTGTCTGGGGCGAAAACCATAACTTCTCACTGAATACACCCAGACAGGGAGGGGAAGCATTGCAACTAATATTGTCGATAATGAGAGCAAGAGTGTGAGGAGATGGGTAATGTTGCAAAGACTGGGTATCAAGCTTCTGGTAATTAGAAATACAAAACACTGGTACAGGTGGACCTGCTATCAAGGATATGAGAGTACGATCTATACAAGTGAAATAAAAGTTCTTATGCTGTGGTGCTGAATTTTACATTTATCACTAAAAACAAAAAAGGCATTTTCTGTCCTGAAATTAGCACCAGTAAAATTGCAAAAGCAGCTGATGAGTTTAAATTTATAATCTAAATTTACAGAATTTTGGTCTCGGGCAGAAAAAGTTCAAGTACAGCTGTAAATGATCAAAGTGAATAAGGAAAGGGAGGAAGGCAAAGTTCAGTGAGTTAAGAATTGTTTTTGAAGTAAAGTCATCCTGCAACTTTTATACTATTTGATACAATATAGATAGGGGAGGTTATGGTGATTATAGGGAATTGACTAAATTCGCTCCATGTAGGTAATGTTAAAAAAGGGAAAGCTTCACACCAAATTAACGTTCTTCTTTCCCTCTTTCCAGGCAGCATGAATATGGATGTATAGTACAAGAAGTTTTGGAGAAAATCTTCTTATTTGCATGTTTTAAAAGGCCTGGAAAAAATACTGTGAACTCTGACCTATAGCAACAAGCTTTACATCAAAACAAAGATCTTCTGACTAGTTCAGTTTGTTTAATAGGAAATAAGTGTCATATTCTTTGGAAAGAGGAGAACAAGAACTTTAATTTGATGTAAAGCTTTCCTGTATTTGTTTTACTTAGGCTGCTAGAGAGGCATTACAATTCTAAGTGTCTCGGTCATATCTAAAGACTAAAGGATGAAAGTGAAGATGTTTAAGGAAGTAAGTGAAGTTCTGAAAATACAAAGGTCATAACCCTGTTTATGTTTTTAATTCTGGTTTCCTGGTGCAAAGCAAGCTGGGGAAGCTCCACTGACGATCAAATCCTTCAAGCAGAGAAAGGAAATGATATTTTTGGAGAGTTTGGGTATAGAACCTCTGGTCATAAAATAATACAAGGCTTTGCTGTTTGTCTTGGAGGAAAGACATTTTGTTTCATTATTTAGTAAGAGAATAGCAGTTGAGGGACATTAAAAAAATGTTTATCAAAAGTACTGTGAATAATTACACAGGGAGCTGGGGTTGAAAATTGCTTATAGAAACCATCGTCGCATAATGGACTAATTTTGGAGGAAATGGACAAGTGTTCAATAAAAGGCCAGGCAGGAGACTGTGTATTGTTATTTGTGCCCATATAATTGGTCTCATGGCGACTGCATTAAGAGACAGTTCATTTGATTTCTTTGAAGGGGTCTGTCAATTTTCAAATTCAAATTAAATCTGAGTTGCACCAAATAATATAAAAACAAATCAAATATATGTCAGGATTTTACGATCATAAAGGCTTGAGATGGTTGGAAGAAAACAGAAACATTAAAGGTTTCATTTCTCAATATAAGATAAAAGAAAGAGAAATATGGCACTATTTTCGGTAAGTTGGACTTAGAAGGTCTGATGATTAAAACTAAGTTCACCCACAGTATTGGGTGAATTGGCATGAAAGTTGGTGGGAAAGTTGGTCATGGCCCAGCAAAGAAGTGACTAACTTTTCGGGCCAATCAGCCATTAAGGGGTGTGGCAGTGGGCGGGGCTTAGCAGGAACAGAGATTTCAAACACATCCACATAATATCATAAAACCTGCTAAGGGGGTTGGTCATGGATCAATGCAGCACTGACCAACTTTACACACTGATAAGCCAAAAAGAGGCACGTCCTATGACAGCAGCATCACCAAAAGGGGGCGGGGCTTAGCTGTAACTTCTAGCTTATGACCTTAAGATCTGCGCTCTACTGAGTGCCTTCTTGTTATAATGTGCTTTTGTCACAGTGTGCCTTACAGAGGAATTAAAGACATGAATACAGATAGAAACAAGACAAAATGGTCAATGGTGTCGTTATTAACAATAATAACAACATTAAAGTGTCATCATTTTACATGTGTTGTGCTGAAATGTAACATGAGATGCGGTGTCCAAGCTGAACTCAAAGATGTACGAACTGATATATAAATATCTTTATGAAAGTGGAAGCTGGGGAAATAAGCGACACTGATGATAATGAAGGGACAGAGAGAAGTTGTGTTTTGTTTTGTTTTCTAGAAAAGTTCAGGCGTAGAAGTTATCTTAATTAAAATAACACATCGTTCTTCTGAGCGCAGGACAGACAGGTGGAGGAAGTCAGGAAGTTGATAATGAGACAGAGGGCAGAGGGAGGTTAACATTTTTTAGACAGGTAGCCGTCAAAGCTCTGTCAATTAAAAGTGACACTGAGCTGGGACTCTACAATGGGATCGGACCATGTTTGGCAGAAAGTGACATCTTTCCTGTGTTTAGCACAGGCAAGGGAAAGAAAGCAGCTAATATCCGCAGTTAATAGTCAGAGGAATTTTGACTGAACAGAAGAGAGTGATGGGAGGAAATGGATGTTATTTTACTCCATATAGTTCTTCTGTGAGTCAACAAACTTTTTCCTACAGCACAGTTCAGTTCGTGATAGTCCTGTTATGGACTGGCAACATATTCAGGGTGCTTCCCTGCCTTCTGCTTAATGCATTCTGGGATAGTCTCCTGTGAACCTAAAAAGGAATAAGTAGGTTCTGGATATTACGAGTGCCAAAATGGTCTTATAAAAATGCATGAGGTTAATTAGTTTTTCAGCTCAGCAAGTTCTTGTCTAGATATACACGTATCCTAAAAATATAATATTCTGCTCATCTGTGTCACAAATCTGATGAGTTCAATGCTGCCACAGCAGTCGGAATCTGATATTTTGGGGATCCGTTTTGAAAGAGTCTCAAGTTTACTATGGAACTGATATACAGGCGGTGGAATTGTGTCTATAAGATTGTATCTTTATCTTCTAGCCTCCGCAAGGAAAAATAGGGCCTGAGTGAAAGTGTATCATTTTCTAGGAAACCAGGATTCAGGTGTGCATTCATTGTTTGTAGATAGCTCATTAGGATGTTTGATGTGAACAAGGTCGAAGGTTCAACCCCTGGCTCCCACTCAGTAACACACTCTGTGTAGATTTTGATTAAAGTATCAGGAGCATATTATATGGAAAGCTCCAGTTCTTTGAAGCACAGAGTAGCAGTTCTTCTGCTTGCCTCCATATATCCCATGTGGTTATAAATCTTTATTAGGAGGATGAACATGTCTATAAATAAGATGAGAAATGCATGTCAAAAGTAGACCTTTACACCTCCGCCTGCGAATCTTAACATCTTCCATATTATTGCTGTCATGAACAGAAGGATATGGAAGGTAAACAAGTGAAAGGTAAAGCTCAGAAATAGCATAGCATGGAATGAACGCCTGGTTACACCATCAACACCTGTGATTCATTGACCCACTGAGTCTCATTTCTTATGCACTTCACTCCATGAGAGCTTTTCAGTTTTCCCTCTCTATGCCGGCTCCCATTATTAAAACCAAAGTCAGGTATCAAAGTTGTAACCTCAACAACTTATTCTATCTGCTTATTGCAATAAGATAAGGCTTAGAACAGCTTTTGAACACACTCTCAAGGAGCTTTCTACTTGGTGCTGACTCTCGAAAGAAAAAAAGAAAAAAAAAGACATTCAAGATGAGTGTTGATGATTGGATCCACAATCTCCAAGACTTTGTGTAATAGCTTATGCCTCAGTGCTGCCGACTCTATCAACAACTTAGCTTGTCTGAGATCATTTCAATTTCCAGGATGTCAACACTTCATTATTCCTGGAGGGAGCTTGAAGACTTGACCTCTGACCCTCTGGCCGCTTGCTAATCCTATTAAGCTGTAAGAGTTCCACTGCCTACTGTGAGCAACAGAATAATGTAATAGCCTATGTTATGAGATGGTGCAATATGCTATCCTGTTATGTAATGTACAACAGTATAAGGGTTTATGCTATAATCTGTATTATTTATTGTCAATTTTGATTAAAAATGGGAAAAATGTATTTTCATTCCATTGCAATAGTAAATCCAAACCCAAATTTTTGTGAAGTCTGACATCTAATGGTGAGAAGTAGCGTGGCTGGTTTTGTTTTTGTTTTGTTTTGTTTTTTTGTATGTGTGATGTGCAATGTAAGACGTTGATACTTTAAGCTTTGGAGACTTTTTGGCCTGTTGCTCCACTGTAGTGGCCAATCAGTTCCATCTTGTGGATTCTGGATATCAACATAAAAACGCATTATTTCTCAAAGATTTGACCCAGCAATTTCAGAGATACTGAGTGTGAAGCTTGAGGCCCTGTTGACCTGGTGGTGGCGCTGTGGTGGGACAATCAGGTTTACATTCAAAATGTCGAACCCCAGTGTCAAAATCCATACTTCCCCCAAGTTTTGTCCAAAATGAGCAGCAGGGGCTCAGAAATCAGCCGTGACAGATGGAGGGGTGGCCGGACAGATGGACAGATCCCAAATGATCCCAATAGTCTCTTCCCTGACTGTCATTCACGGTGAGCAATTATTTATCATAACATATATTCACACATTTTACACACCAAATATCAAAATTCACCATGTAAATATTATGTAACAAGACAGTAAAAGCACATAGGACATCAAACCTAATACAGTCTAACCATTATGTAATAGTTGAGGCCATTATACTTTGTCATAGTAGTGAAAACTCTAATAATATAACAAGTTCACAGCCAGTGCAGCAGCTACAGGTAGACACCTGCAGCTCCAGTGATTTTTTTTTCTTTTTATGAAGATATTTTGTTCTCTGTTATGTTGTAAACACCTGTGACGCTGACATCTTACCATTTTGTTGCATTATGCAGCCATTGTTTGTTGGCACTTGTCACTGTTCTCTCTCTCCCCGTCTTACACATAAACACACACATACACCTTCCTCCCATTCTCTTGCTCCCCTTCCCCCCCGACCCCCTCCCTCCTCAGTGCATCTCTATTTCCCTCTTTTTCTCTTTTTTTCCCTTTTCACGTCCTTCTTCCCTCTCTCATACTTTCTGTCCTCCTACCCCTCCCTCACTTTCTCTTTCACATTCTCTTGTTCTTCCCGTCACTCTCCATGTTTCCCCTATCCCCTCTCCATCCCACCACCTCGCTGTCTTTCTCATATGCACACACACACACACACACACACACACACACACACACACACACACACACACACAGAGAGAGACGGCCAGGCACACTAAAGGGAATGAATCGACAAATAAATATACATTTGGCCAATCCACTCAACACGCTACAAACAAAAAGAACAGAGAGGCTTTTCAGTCAAGTCTCCAGTGCAACAGTGCGCTGGAAAGCTTAAGCGTATCCTCTAATTTCAAGTGAATGCATTGAACTTGTTCACTGACGACGAAAAAGGCCACCACTGCACACACAAATAAACACACACAACACACACAGATCTTGTACGGATACAGAGGCAAGGAGAGAAAAGCTGGATCAGGCAGATTAGGGAAAGTAAGAGCACATCAAGTGAATGTGACTGTCTTTTGGTGGCAGGGAAAACAGTGGCAGGTTTTGCTAGGGGTCCATTTGAATTTTTGCAAGGATTCCCAGTGCCGGCTAAAAATCTCAAGGATAGATTCAGTAATTTTTAACCCAGGCCGTATTAAAATGTTGACATCCATCATTTACAACCGTACACAGCACAGCCTCGCTGCTAGCTTTAATGACGAGCAGCTGTGTTGCAGCTTCCTGCTAGGCCCTCAACACAATTTCAACTGGGCGCTTGTTTTCAACCTCAAAAAATGAGCAATGGCGTGTTCACCTGAACTTGGACCTCAGAATTTCCATCTTGTAAATTTCTGACCTGCAACGACGTGGCGTTCATGTCAACTCGGGATTAATGAATGCTCACAAGATGAAGAACCTTGAGGAACACCAAATAAATGAGCATCCGTTTTTCCTGAGTTGACACTGTGAATAGTGTTGTCGAAACATACAAGACAGAAATTCCAAGGTCCAAGGTGAAGTGAACGCACCATTAGCTGACAGAGTGGTGTGGATCTATAAAGCACAATGTGTTATTGCAAGCACTAAATGAAACTTGTTAGAAAGAACTGTTTGTCACCATCTTTTGGGTGGACAATTTCAAGATGTACTTGACTTTCCCGTTTTAAAAAAGAACAACATTTTTTGAGGCTGAAAACGAGCGCCTTGTTGGATTGTGTTGAAAGCTTGTAAGAAACAGCAGCAACACTTTACAGCCTGAGTTGAAAAGTGCCTAACCTATCCTATTTATCAGCTGAAAATGTTAAACATGCTTTTAAAGGAATACTTTAACGTTTTGGGCAAAATACCCTTTTACCCTTTCAACACCATTTTCACCTCTGTACGTCCACTGGATTGGTTCTACTGGTTAGTTCCTACCATCTAACTTCTCTTAAAAAGATTCTCTTTTTTTTTTTGTAATCCAAGATGTGTATTTCTAATAAACATGATAGGTTGTGTAAATAAGACAGCTTCTGAGTTGGTGTAAGGTATATTTTTTTCACTTTGACGGAGCAAGGCTCCTGACTCCTGTAGACTTCAAGTCTTTATGCCAAGCTAACATGAAATGCTAACCATAGGAACGGAGCCAGTGGACGTAGAGAGATGGTATTGAACATCCTGTCTCAGTCTGGGTAAGTTGGAAAAAGGGTATTTTGCCCAAAACGTTGGGGGTATTCCTTTAAGTTGATAGCTTCGACAGAATTTTGACTCTAATTATTGATTTACAGTGTAGACACTATTTAAAGGGATACTGATGTAGTAAACAGGCTATTTGATACTTGGAAAGTGAGTTTGTCAAAGGTGTGTTCAGGGACAGGGCTACATGTTGGACAAAACAGGAACGGGCGGGGCGTTAAGGGCATGGGCTATGTGCTGAGAAGGGGGTGCCTCTTCCTCACTCAGGGTACAGTCTAAGAGTCGGAGCGGTACCTTCGGTCCAGCGTTCCCGCCCAGGTTCTGAACAGCCCAAGCTCACTGCTGAACGGCGCATGCAACAGAACAAGACTTCAACATACAGCAGACAAAACCACATACAGGCAAAGGGCCACCTTGACATCTGCAGTGCCGGGATTGCTTTCTCCTTCGTGGGACAACTATCATAAAGTGGGGGAAAGTGTCTGTTCTGTAATCGGCACTTCAGCTCGCCCTCAAAAACTGTCCGATAGACTTTCAGACAGGAAGATGGATCGTTTTTAGGGTGGATCAAGGAACTTTTGGCACCATACTGGCAGGCAAAAAGACAGCTACAACTCAAAATGTCAAAGTAGCCCTTGAAACAAGACTTGAGCAAGCAGCGGAGTGTGCCAGCATAACAAAATATGGCAAATAAAAGACCGCGAAAAAAACAAACAAACAAAAAAAAACAAAACAAAACAAAAAAAAAACAGAGAGCCAACAGACATCACACAGACTGCTACCAAGACATGGCACTCAGGCCATTCACTCATTTATTCATCCATCCAGCCAGACACACTGCAGTATAGCAAATGAAAACAGATGGAGACAGGGTTTTCCCAGGCAACGTCATAACTGCGGTGGGTTTTATATGACAGGTAAAGACTCACTTAAGAGCCTTTAACAACCTCTGGGAGCAAACACAGGGCCGCTGGAACCCGATCAAAACCCCAATTAGTGGAGAAAACACGGCCGAAATTCATTTTAGAAGCAGTGCGCAGGTGAGCGAGACCGTAAACACGGCCAAAAAAACAAGACTGAGTTCACCAGCGAGGGAAAACCCTGACCATCGTAATGTCAGAAAGACAGATGGCAGACAGTAAAAATCAGCAATCCCCCCTTTATACAGGGTGCGCAATAACAATCACAATATACACAATAACATTTACACAATAACATGCATTCACATTGTTTATATCAAGTTTATTTTCCCCCTAGTTCTCCTTAGCGAAAACACATTTTTAAAATCTTTTTCCTCATGACGCAAACTTCTAAATCATTTAGCAAGTTTCCAGTATCTTTGGGCCATGAATCGGGTCCAAGAACATCCCTATTTCTTATTTCCTATTTCTATTTAATCACTTGAACAGAATGGGAGCAACTGCAACTGACTCAATTTCCCCTCGGGGATCAATAAAGTATTCAGATAATATGATCTTTCAACAGTTTTTCTGTCATACATTATCCACAGCTGCTTTCAAGTAAATAACAAAAAAAAAAAGAGACTGTCAGCTTGTCCAACTTGTTCCACTGATGTTATTCCCTTGACCTAGAAAACACGCTTACAATCATGCTCTCCTATAACCGAGCTGAAGTGAAAGGCTGGCCTGCGCTCAGTGAAGGTGTACTAGCTAAAAAAAGACCCCCTGCCTGTAGAAAACACATATCCCTGCTGGTCCGTCCCTTTTCTACTGCACCTCCCCGCCTGCCTCCCTCTCAGCCCTTCTGTCTCTATAAAAGGAAACAAAGCAAGTTTAAAAAAAACAAAACAAAAAAAAAAAAAACACCACCCACCCCTGATCTGTCAGAGGCGTAGGGGAAAAACTTGCTCGTCTTGTTCGCTCTAGCTGTTCGAACAACCCGACTGTCGCCTGGCTCGTGTGAGGTTTGGTTTGACAGCGACTGTTTGGCTGCAGACGAGGTGTGTCGGCGTCGGGCTAACCCGAGATCTTCTATAGATCAAGTTTGGCCGGTGCAGTTTGCTGTGGTTGCCGTCTGAGCTCCACAGTCCTACTTCACGGCTGTTGCTAGGTAACTGGTGAGTCAATGCCAGCTGGTCTTAAAACTGTTGGGAATCTCACTATGGTAATGTTATAGGGGTAAATCTATATAAATACTTACAGCAAACACTGTTCTAGAGAAGCCCATTTTATAAGCTATAATACAACAAGCTATGAGCTAAGGTAACGTTATGAAGCCATACTCATTGCTAATATGCTAATGCTAACAATTATCCAGGTTTCTGCTCCTGGCCTGCCATGAGAAAAAAAAAAATAACATGTCAGGGGATTTCTTTGGCCTTCCACAGTAATATCATTAAAAAAGAGAGATCAAGACTGGAAAATGTCACTGAAAACACTAATATCTCCGTAGTCTGTTAATCAATGTAGAAAACAAAATGAGAGGCGTTTGGATTAAGTATAAACTTTATTAAATTATTTTGTCATGCTTGATGTTTCTGCTCAGTAGCCAAGTGTTTGATTTAAAGAAATACCCAAAGTGAACTGGTATAAAACATTTATACTGCAAACTGAAAATTGTGTAAATGTATTCTCTTTGCTTGTCTTCTCTCTCTCTCTGTGTGTGTGTGTGTGTGTGGCTGTTGGTGGGCAGAACAGCGTACACTCAACGAAAACTCTTGGGTAAAATCACCTCTTTGATCAGCCACCCAATTTCGGGCGAAAAAT
>OMKZ01030065.1:0-11098 GCA_900302535.1 Neoniphon sammara
GCGGCCGTGTGTCATATGTTGTGCATATTAAGCCTGTCTGTCTCCAGTGCAAACACGGCGTCTGTGTATGTTGGATTTAATCAGACTAGCGTGGGAGCTGAGCTGATGTGTCCGTCTGCTTTGGGTGGGCTGTAATATGCAGGGTTTATGGCAGATTTATGGTTTTTGGTCTGATACCAGTACTTGTTCTTTCTTCTGTAAGGTCCAATATATAGTACAGCTGCACGGTACAGTAAAAAAAAAAATTTGAAAGGTATTGAAATTGTGATATAATACTTGATTTTAGTGGGCGTGATCATTTTTACATCAGAATTTTCATTTTTACTAAAAAAACAAAACAATTTAACAATTTAAATGATTGTGATTTTTGTTTGGTTCTGTACCAAACAAACATGTCTGGATGATTTATAGGCCAGGGCGTCTTTGTAGCACTACAGTACTGGCAATAATGCAATTTTGATAATATTTTGATTTTTACAAGAGAGACCTGGCTTAAATGGCAGCAGCTAATGGTTAAGTATACAAATAAAATTCATGTCAACATTACATACAATAAAGAACAACAGATTCAGACCTAGGTACATAAAAAGTCAACATAGTAGCTTGTCTAATAGACACATTTAAAAAAAAAAGTACGTTCCTCAGAAGGGACCTCTTGAGACACACTCTTTAAAATCTCAGTAGGCAGGGTCTCAGTTGATCAGCCCTAAGATCTAGTGTGCAGCAAATTCCTAAGAATAAGCTTACATTTTTACTGTATTACAAGCAGAAAAAATATGTCATAGCCTGTTCTAAGTCCTATATCTGCTGATAGTATCGGTGCACCAGTATGTAAGGTAGGTTGAGTGCGTGAATGTGTGGATCTCAGAGTCCTTGGGGGTTGTTGGTTCGGCTGGCCGGTGGAATGCAGAGCTGCAGCCAGGGTCTTACTGACCAGATCACATATCAACTCTGTAGAGCTGGCATCAGATAACGAAGCAAGGGGGGGAATAACAGACTGAGGGAAAAAAAAGAAAAGTGTGTGAGACTTGAAATAAATGTTCAAACGCCCAGCCTGTTAATTATGTAAGTTTCCTCTGTGAGGATGTGGAAAACCTTTGAGGGACTGACAGACAGAGGGAGAGAGCGGAGATGAGGAGCGGAGGAGAGACGGGGCTGCCTTTTAATTAGCACGAAGACGGGATGCTGGAATTAAGAAATGGGAAGAGGGAGGTGGGCGTGAGGGCGAGGAGAGGATGGAGGGAGGGCTGGAAGAGGGGCGAAGGAGAGAGAAATGGAGGGGGAGGAGCAGCTTTGCTCTTTATCTCTGCCGCCAGCACTTCAACCCCTCCCCCTCTGAAGTGTGTGTGAGAGTGTGTGTCTGTGTCGGTGGGTCAGGGAGGGAGGTTATGTAAAGGGTAACTGAATCTCCTCGCTGCCTGTCACACAAATTGCCCCACTCGTCTATCACACTCACTCACACACACACACACACACACACACACACAAAGGCCCGTCTGAGATTTAACTCTTTGTTCCCTGGGGTGTGTTTTCCTGTGCGTGTGCTTTGTGTACAGCATACTGTAAATGCGTGACAGTTGGTGGTGCTTTGTCGCGTGCCTCTATCATGCTTTGGTCTCCCGCTGTTTGACTCTCCCTCTCCCTCTCTCCCCCTCTCTCTCTCTCTCGCTCCCTCCCTCCTCCTCCGTCTTGCTCCCTCCCTCTCGGAGCCACTGCACCATGTTGGATACAAAGAGCTGAGGGGAGCAGAGGACCGGAGTGTGTCACTAGCATGAGAGCTAACGCGGTGCTGCACGGCAACACAGCAGCCCATTAATCAGCCTTCTGGGAAACGGCGAAGCAAGCGTGCACCAAAGCCTAGGCTATTTTTGAGCAGAATAGGCAAATTAAAATGCTAATGAAGGGCAGGAAACCGCGTGAGAGCGCTGCGTGGCGGAGGAGCCCGTTGCAACGCTAATCGCCACTTAACCAGGAGCTGCTAAGCTGTCTGGCTGCTTTGGAACGGCACCCAGACACACAGACAGACAGACAGACAGGACGGTGTGTATGGCTCTCATTCTCGTATGCACACATCTATCAGGAAGGAGACACTAGGGCTTGTTACTGAGCATTGTGTCTGTGTTGTGTTTTTGCTGTGTCAGACGTGTGTCGCCTGTGTGAGGCTCCGCTGGTCCGTGTGCAGGAGGTGTTGGAGGTTTTGATTTGGACCGAGCTTTAGTTTAACCCAGAATGTCTCCAGGCTCAAAGAGATCCTCGCCTTGCTAACGTGGAGTCACATGACTGAACAGACCCGGGGTGTGATTGTGTGCTTGTGTGTGTGTTTGTGTTTGGAGCTCATGTTTTATTCCTGCCACGCTCCAGCCATGATAGACACACCCACCAATAGGCAGACAGGCAGGCGGGCAGGCAGGCAGACAGACAGGCTGTCCACATGTGTTGCTGCTCATGCTACTCCCACTTGGGATTCACAGCACCTTCCCGCTCTACATCTAAGCTGTGTGGGTGTGTGTGTGCGTGTACACACATTTTCTTTGTCATGATATCGTGAATGAAAGGATGAAGGTTTGATGTGTGCAAGTGTGGATTTCCTAATATGTATTTGCAAATTAAGTGATTTTAATGTTGGTGTGTATGTATGTGTGTGTGTGTGTGTGTGTGTGTGTGTTTTGCTCTAACCTTTCTCCTTCTCTCTCTGCAGGTTACAGACGATATTTGGTCGTTTTGATGAAGCCTTGAATTCGGGAAACATGGCTCTCAGCCCTAGTCACGGTCAGTCTCTTTTCAGTTCTGTTTTTTTCCTTTTGCTTTTTGTCCCTCTGTGCTTCAGGTATAAAAGTCTCTGAGAGCTGCCAAGTTGGAGTCGTGTTGTCAGGGAGATCTAAACGTCCTCAGGTGCTGAATTTGAACTGTGTATGTGTGTGCGTGTAAATCTGCATTTGCTCTTGTGGTCCTGTGTGTGTTGCCATGAGCTCCTGTAAGAAGGCGTGATAGGATTAATGATCTAATCTAATCTGTGTGTTTGGTGCGGTGGGTTTTCCGTTAGGTTTTCCACGCTGCTGTTTGATGGCAAGCCGCCGAAGTGGAGCTGTAGCCTCAGCCGGAGTTGTTTTACAGTGAAGAGTTGTAATTGTAGTGAGAAGATTTCTTAAAGTGATCTATCACTTCAGCGGAGCATTTTCACTTGTCAGCACATAATTCTCCAACATTAGCAGCTCTAGGGATCTGTTGACACTTGTTATTCTCATGCTTCTCAATTATCACTGATTACAGACAGGCAAAAGTACTTAGTGAAAAGTGTAATTCGTGAAAGGAAACGACATGATCCACTGTTAATGCATGTTTCCCTGCTTGAATATGTGTTAGAGTGTTATTTTTTAGACTTGCTGTTCAAAATCAGAGCGGATAGTTTCTGCTATTTTAGGTTCTGTTGAGGTTTGTCCACCAATAAAATGCTCTACGAGAGTGAAATGTTATTTAGGGAGAGCCATTCATCAGCAGATTGCAACAGCGTCAGATTAATTTCTGATGAATAGAATAAGAATGTGTGGACACTTTATTTTTCCACTGAAGGATGGTGCTTTAGGGTGTTGGATTGGTTTATTCAGTCAGTTAATTTATTCAGTCACTGTGGAAAAATAATGATGCATTTTTGTCAAGCTAAAGCAGGGAGACCAAGACAGTGACTTTTTTTTTTTTTTTTACCTCCATGTTCTTTTACTTCTTCATGGAAGTTGGTTTCATTCATTATCTAATTTTTGGTAAAGAATTGAGAAATCACAAGCCCCAAATAAAACAAAACTCTGAATACAGGTGGAGAGTATTCATTCAAGGACAGTTGATGTAGCAGGGTCAATCACTAATTGGATGTTGCAGCAAAATAGCAGTTCTTTGTGTATTTTGAAGGCGTAATAGTGTTTTTTTTCCATATCTAATGTTTACAAACCTTTGTAAAACAGAGCAGTACTGTGAGTTTTATTAGGCTGAGAAAGTTCCCAAAAAGCTTCCTTTCTATCTATAAATCCACCTCTTCAGGGGAATAAGTGAGTGCATCCAAAGCCTAGATCAAATGAATTATGGATTCTGTGTGGCTTGAAGCTTCACTTGTGTTGTTTTTGCGCTCAGTGTTGGCAGGTTCATTTTTGGTCATTGACTGCCAGTGGCTGGTTGTACCTTTAGGCTGAACTGTCACTTGTATCTAACTGTCAGGGGTGTTTGGTCCGCAGATGGCTGCTGCAGCTTGTTTACTTGGAGAGGGAGCGAGCTCAGAGGGTGTCTAGGGAGTGTAGTTGCCATGATGCTGTCTGTGGTGGCAGCAGGGGGTGGGAGAGGGGGTTCTTTCAACTTTTGGCCTCCCCGGGGCTCAGAACAAAATCCTGTTTTTTGGGGGGGGGTGCATATCTCCAGGTTGATGCAGTCTGTGGTTTTGTTGCTACGACCAAATAATTCATCTTTCTGTCTTTCACCCTGCTCTGTCATGTGTGTTGTGTTTTTTGGCATGTTAAGTGGTGCTTGTTGTCAGTGTTTATATGGAGCTGATTACACTTTGTGGATTTTTGGCTAACCGCTTTGCCTTTACAATGGTGGGAGAAAGGTTTTGTATACTTTGTGTCAAAGAAAAATGCAGCCTCCCAAAAAGCCTGAGGTCTTTGGTGAGCGCCTGTGTAGCAGCTGAATTTGATGGTAGATAAAACAAGGACAAGGTAGTGCTGGTTTATAACTGAGTTGTTAAGAGGCTCTTACATATTTTGTTGAACTGGGCCCATGACACCTACAGGAGATGCAGCAGTACATTTCCAGCGTCCCAGAACCACCACCCTCAGCACCTGTTGATCAGACCTTCACCATAGTATATTCACACACACACTGCACCTACAAAATAAGACCGCTCACCTTGCTCGCAGCTTGCTAAGCAGTTCAGAAACCACATATTATTTACAATCTGAGAGGAATGTGAAGTTTCTGAATGGCTTGACTCTGTCAGAAGTATTACACCAGCAGCTGTGGACAGTGATGGACAACCTGTTTTACCAAGTCTGCACCATCACATGACACAATTATGCACTTTCATTACGTGATGTATTCCCACTCTTCCACTAAGCAAAACATTGAATCCCTGCCAGGTCCAGGCGCTGTTCTGCTGTTGACCTTGCTTGAAAATTTCCACACAAGGTTGAATATAAAAATCACTGTATTGTTTTTTTTTGGATTATTTATTTTCCATGACAACCACTGGCTGTTATTTTTGGCTACTTCAGAAGCCGTCTCCACTGGCAGACATACATCTCCTCACTCTCTGGGTGAACTTGAAGTGCAGGCTCAGCACCCGGCTTCCACAGGGCGCACCCTGACTCTGCACTCTCGCTTCTCGGCTGCTAGCTTACTGGATCTAAGCTTCTTCCTTTCATTTGCCTCAGCTGCTGCTCTTTGCCATGCCACACTCAGCTCTACAAAGTGAGCAGCCGGCTCAGTATTGGACCACGATACTAGGTCAGGTCTTAGGATGGTTCAACTTTCTGCCCCAGATCTACAACTTGTCCTCTGGTTGCGGTCTCGGTCATAATTACTCCCTGGGTTTTTCTCCTTCAAGAACAAGTTTGAAGTTCTCAACTAAATATATCGTATTCTGACGTATCCCTATTACTTTCCCCAGCTTGTTCCTAAATAAGAGGTGGCAAACTTTGCGTTCACATGTTTTACACACTACATTTGCCAGCCTTCGGCCCGCAATTTATTCTGTTTTTGGCAACAAGATCTGTCAAAGAGTTCAGAGTAAGGTCAGTTACATCAGAATAGGACGAGCATGTGTTTGGCTCTGGTGTTTTCCTCTAAACACTCGGTAATTATACCCCGAGCTCGACCTTTGAGGACCGATCGCAAACTCACACCATCAGCTAAAACACACACACACAAACACGCTCTTTTCTCTTTCTCTCGCCCCTCTCATGTCCTCTGGGCTCGCTCTTGACGTTTGCTCTAAAGGGTTTGAGGCAGCTGCTGCTGAGACAAGAGAGGAAGGGGAGAGAGGGAGAGCGAGGGATCGAGGGAGGAAGCTGACAGAGATCTCGCAGTAGCCGAGTCACAGAGCTGTGCCTGTCACTGCCTCTCCCAGATTCACCGTGACAGAGAGAGAGAGAGAGAGAGAGAGAGGGGAAGAACAAGGGAGGGAAAGAAACAGTGAAAACAAGGGAGAGAACCAGAGGCAAGAGAGACGGGGAAAAGGGAGAAGAGACGAACTGCGAAGCAATTTCTACCCATAACGCACTTTAACCATGGCGGTTGGGGATGACGATGATGGTGAGCGTGTGTTTGTGTGTGTGTGTGTATGTGTGTGTGTTTAATCTCATCTGTTGGTGGATGCTGGCACACGAACAAAGGCTTGTCGGCATATGGCTTTAGAATAAAAATCAGCTTAGATTTCAAGCACTCTCACCCTAAGTGCTCTCACTCAGATATAGGTTACATCTATGTGTGTGTGTATGTGTGTGTGTGCATGTGAGAGAGACAGAGCTGGGTTTGCTGTTGCATGTGTGTGTTTGTGCAGAAGAATAGCTTGACTGTGCAGCAGTTTTGTTTTTGCAATGAGATTTTTATATTAAGGTTGCTCTGTGTGTGTGTGTGTGTGTGTGTGTGTGTGTTCTGTTTGTTTACACACGGTGTGTTTGTGCATATATATGCAGACATGCATGTGCAAATGTATGTACCAGCACATCCCAGTAATGGTCAGACAGATTGTCCAGATTGACATTTGATGCATCTCCATGTTGTTTGATGCAGAATGAAAAAAAATTTGATCTTTTACCTCCTCTTCTTACTTTCCAGTGACATTTTTCAAACTAGGTGAAGTAGTGGTTTGAACGAGACATGACTTGAGGCAATATGACTCTGCCAGTCTGCCTGTCTGTCTCTCTCTGTCTCCCTCCCTCTTTCTTTTCCAGTAATATTAGGTCAGGTGTGTGTTGGTAGCACTCATTGACAGGGTTTGTATGGGAATTTACTGGACAGACACTCGTGTGTGTGTGTCTGTGTGTGTTTGTGTTTGTGCGTATGTAGGCCGATAGGAGTGTGTATCTGATGTTTGAAGTGTGTTTATGTGTGTTAGAAAGTAAAGCATGTCAGTGCCGCTGGCTGCTCCGCTCCGCTCTTATTTAATGTTATTGGGCCTTTGTGAAACAGTGCGTCTGTGGAAAAGCAAGCACACACACTTGCTCTCACACACACACACACACACACACACACACACGCAGTTGCTGTAGCAGCCCAGAGAACATTCAGTGCATTGCAAACTGACCGTCAGTAGCAGCTTTCATTGCTTGCATAGCAGTGCAATGTTGACAGGGACACACACACACACACACACACACACACTGTAACACACTTGCAGACATGCTCATTCTGCTTCAGTGCATCTCCGGCTCTGCCAACGAATCCGTGACCCCGTTTCCAGGCTAGGCTGGTTGCCATGGCAAAGCTTTCATTTGAATATTATGGTTTATCTCTCTCCCTGGCTTGGAACTGGGGGCTTGCATTATACCTGTGTGTGTATGTGCATGTGTGTGTGTGTGTTTTTATTTTCTGCTAAGGCGCTCATTTTCCCTGAGCTGAGCTGGAAGTGGAGCGGTCTGTGTCCTATTAGACAATCCAGGCCTGAACCTCAAGTCTCTCTCTCTCTCTCTCTCTCTCTCTCTGTCTCCCGCTCTGCCTGTCTCTCATACAGCTGGATGGTTGAAGTTTAAACATCCCTCCTCTTCCTCAACATGGCTGACACTCACTAATATTTTCAAAACTGTGCCCATGAAGTAAAATAAAGGCTATTACTGGTATCCTGCAGAAATCTTCTTATTCCAGTGCAGCCATTTTATAGAATTGACAACCATCAACCAAAGGAAGTTCAAGTGTGGACTTCCATTAGTTTCTATTGTGCACTGATTGACCATTTAGGATGCCGCCACTCCGGTCCGTCACCGCACCAAAGTCTGTCCGTCCATTTTCTTTGGATTTTCTTTCGGAACGCACCGACATGGATGACATCGGGAAAAAACATTTTAGCTGTTGGCGAAATGGAAGATGGCGTTTCTTTGACTTTTCGGTCTGTCAGAAGTGGAGACAGCTGCATCATCAACAAACAGACGCTGCTCATTGAAAAAGAAGTAGAAAAACAGTTGTTGAACAGGCACGACAGATAAGTGTGGTCGCAGAGTTATTGATTTCCAGTGTGGTTTTATCAGCTGCTGTTAATCTGTATCGTACATGCTGTGGTGGTATCTTATCTGTTTTTCATTTTGTTTGTATCATGCAGTTCGATCATTAACTCAAACCCAGATTCTCCTACATTAAAACGTGTATTTTCAAGTGAGATTATTTTTTGTTCTGCATTCCTTTAAAGTTGACTTGGACATAGCAGGTTTCTGCAGGAATCACTGCGGGGTTTGTAGATTTTGTTGACACACATACCTCTGTTTGTTGACTTCAGAGCGGGGGCAGTTGTGGGCCTGTTGGCGGCGGTTGTGTCAGAGCTGACCAGCTGCTTTTCTCGCCCGTATTCGTCCTCATCAGTGCGCTGTGCGGCGTTTGCAGCATTGTGCATGCATGTCATTTGGCATGCAACTGTGCACGCACCACGCTATCACATGGTCCCGAGCGAGAATATGTAACTTTGCCTGTGCCCCTGCAGCTTACAGCAGATTACCACAAAAACACACACACACGCACAGCTTGTCCCACTCAGTGCAGATTGCTCTCTGTGATCCAATTCCTCAGAAGACGTCTTGTCAGCTTCATGTTGAGATTTTGTGGCATAAGAGTTGCTGTCCTGTTCAGCTGATGAGATGTCCCAATGCTTCAAACCAGCAAAACTGACATTTATTTACCTTTTCTTATTGGTCAAAATGGCATCCTAAACCACACGCACACCCTGGTCTCCATTACTGAAACGTAATCTCAGGTTGCGCAAAATGGAACTGGAGCTACACCGAGTTGCTCTGAGCGAGAGGTTCATTTTACCTTCTGGAAGAGGGTTGTTTTGCTTTGGAAAGTAATAACAGCGAAGGCTTCGTTACTATTTTAAGAATTACAGCTTTACATTTGAACTGAGTGAGTTAAAAGTATGTGAACCCCAACACTGGTATTCAACACACACCCTGTGCTGCAGCCTCAATCTCATAAATGGGTCATCACAACTGGAAACTTTGATGTCCAAATTGCTGGTGCGCACACACACACACACACACTTTCTCTCCTCTGCGCCCTCTTCTCTTTTTAGTGTGTTATTATGCAGAGTGAGGCTGTATCCCACGGTGCATTTTGGGGCTCTGCTGACAGAACGGAGCCAGTGCTGCCCCCATGTGGTCACCACAAAAAACTCATGAAATGACAGAGAATGACAGCGCGTGTGTTTGATTTCACCTCCTCTGCTGCTCCCTGCTTGTGGATTATATTTGTTCTTTGGCATGGGAATAACTCTGGGATTATTCCCACATGGATTAGGGATTGGGGAGTGCCAACATTAGTGTCAGTGTATGCGACTGTGCGTGTGTGTCTTTGATTTGAACCTTGATTGATTTTAGCAGGGCCGTAATCAGATCTGTATCTTTCAGTCATTCGTTTTCTGTCCTCCTTTAATTCCTGTGTTTGACTCTTCTGCTCTAATGGAGAGAGAGGAGGGAATCTCGGGCTGGAGTTTCCATGGCAACGCAGCCTGGTACATGGTGGAGCTGCGATCTCATTCTGTGTGTGTGTGTGTGTGTGTGTGTGTGTGTCTGTGTCTGTGTGTGTGTTGTGTCATGTTTTTTGGGAAATGTGCCGTATCCATGGTGATGTCAGTGCAGCTGGCACAGCCTTGCCCGGCCGTCAGGGCAGAATTTATCTCAATTCAGTAAATTAACAAAAAGTCAATAAATCCAAAATCCAACTGTTGATTAAATTGGATTGGAGGTGTGTGTGTGTGTGTGTGTGTGTGTGTGTGTATGTGTATGTGTAAGTGGGCTTACTGAATGTATTTTTTTTTTTTCTTGCTGCTCTATTCCCTCGAGCAACTGGTCTGTACAGGTCACCATAGCAACAGCCTGCGCACAGTCTGTTTGCTGTGAGTGATTCTCTCTCTCTCTCTCTTTCTCTCTCTCTCTCTCTCTCTCACTCTCTGGTGTCTTTGCTCTGCCCTTCACCCAGAGACACGCTCTCCCGTGGGGTCTGACTAGACACAAGCAGAAGATGTTAATCATGCTAACAGTAATGCTAATCAATGCTAAGCCTCCTGATGCATGAACAAATATCACAGACACCCCCACTGGCATTAACCAGCGACATTCACCAAACTGGTGGCTGTTATTATAATTTGACTCAGTCAGTTCTGTTAATGCCTTGTGCATGAAGTGAGCTGCTAAAAGGCTTTTTATGTCCTTTAGCTTTCTTACATCAAAACATGCTAATGATAATGGTGCATTTAACACGTAAAGTGAAACCTGATACTCTTTTTGCTTTTTAATTTGTTTGATTTGTGTTTCTTATCAATTGGGAAAGATCCAAACAGGTTTTTTAGCACTTTTAAAAATATGCCAAAAAGATTTGGGGAAACAATTCATGCTAATGCTCTGGATTTACTCTGAATGAATGCAGATCGTTTTCAACATGCAGCTTAACGCGTTGGCAGGGAATTCTGCATCGCGCCCTTTTCCATCTGATGAGAAATTTCAGATTCCCGCAGTTTGGAAATTGCAGTGATTAGATACTCCATGTAGCTGTATTGGTTTATGATATAGGTGCTCCTTAGTGGCCTCATGGCCCATTGGCCCTTGAGCTTTGACCCCTGATGCTGATCCATAACAGTAGCTGAGTACGCAGGCCTTCAGGCTGATGTGCCGTCACAGGGCCTGCTACAAAATTCATCCTAATAATACGAGCTTAGTTTTTTTTTTCTGGGACGTCCTGATTGGAACAGCAGGCATCATTAATATTTCACTTACCATAATGTGATCCAGCCTTTTATCATAACCCAGGTGTTTGTGTTGGTGTGTCTGCGTGTGCGTGTGCATGTGCGTGTGTGTGTGTGTGTGTGTGTGTGTGTGTGTGTGTGTGTGTGTGTGTGTGGGTGTGTGGGTGTGGG
>OMKZ01030084.1:3236-13334 GCA_900302535.1 Neoniphon sammara
CCTCTTCTTCCCTTCCTTTTCATCCAGCCCGCACTCCCTCCATGCCCTGCCTCCTCTCCGTTTGCCTCCTCTGTTCAGCTCGGCGGTGCTCCTCCTGAATCATGCATGCAGCTTGCCAGGCTTGTGTCAGTCTAAGAGCCACACACCGCTACCACTTCACTCTAATCTGCAGCGTGTGTGTGTGTGTTTGTGTGTGTGCTCAGGTGTGACATTGGACGGTATATTTATCTGAGTTGCGTGCAGCCGGAAAAGAGTCTGACATTGAAAACGCCCGTTGAGACAAAAGATTGGGTTATGCATTTTTTTTGCATCCAGCTGGTTATGTGTGTGTGTGTTGGTGTGTATACTTTGTGTAACAGGCATTAGTTCAGCTACTGAAAGGAATTTAAACAGGTCATGGTGCTGGTGTAGGGGCAGGTTGTTGCAACTAAGCCAATAGCTTTTGTGCTGTGAGCTTGAATTCAGAGAAAGTATGCTCCTTCCTTTTGTTTCTTTCTTTGATTTGGGTAATATATAGAAAGAACATAAAGATTATTTTTAATGAAAAATGCAGCAAAAAATGAGAATCAAGCCATCCAAAGACGCATTTTAAAGTTGCCCTAAGCAAGATTTTTAAGTAAATGTTTTTCTGTACCTGTCTTATCAGGCTAAATCTCCAAGTAGAACAGTGTCTCATCCCCCCTTAATTGAGATGCAGTAGATTTGCTTTATTGCCTCATTGGTATGGCCACTGACAGGAAGTCTAATTGTCCATCCAGAGACAGCTGCACTCACCAATGATGGCTGAACCTAGTCCAAAATCTCCACATCCACTAGCATTTGAGATGAAGAACTTTTGTTCACTGATGTCCCATTACATGATTTCTTCGGTCCTGCAATTCTCAAAATTCTAACAGTGGCATGTTGCTGCCAAACATGTGAAGTTGCCCATTGCAGCTTTAGTACTGCTTATCGTGGACATTTCATGCAGTCTTTAAAGTGTATATAACACCATAAAGGTTCAGGATAGAACAATTTGAGCATTGTTGTGTGGCAAAAAAGGATCCTCCTGCCCCAACCCCGAGGAATCATTTTCTAGTACTTTAAAGAACCCTTTGTGTTCAGATTGCAATGCAGGTGAGGGCATCCCCGTACAGTTATACCTCCCTTCCTCTGTTAGGTGAAACTCTGCTGGAAGGGGGCAGACAGAAAATATTACATTCTTTGATCACCAGTTTGCTGCCTAGCATCTTTATTTTTTTCTCATCAAGCTTTGCCGTTCTTCCTTTATTCTCTTCACCTTTCTTCCCAAGCATGTTCCTTTTATTCCCGCTTCACCTTTTCTTCATCCGTCTGCTTCATTTGCATCTGCTGCCATTGATTGTCGGGGAAAAGCAACCCCCCACCTTCCTTGTTTTCCTCTCTCCCTCTCCTTTTTCCTGTGAGGAAGCCTGACCTCCGAGGTCTCTAAAGCTCTGTCATCTAATTCACAACTTAACTAGGGCCCTTTCAACAGGGAGAGTGCAGAGGGCCTAATATAGAAATTATACATGTTCTCCTAGCCATGCAATTAGCATTATCCTTATGTTTTATTCACAGAAATGAGTGGGTGGGTTCAGTGGGTTATCATACAACTTAGCAGTAGGGTGCATCATGGGAATGCGCAGAATTAGAACGGCAAATAGCCAAGCAATACTAGCCATATAGGAGGAACACATGCAGCTGTTATTCAACTTTTTCCCCTCTGTTGAGCTTACGAAAATCCCCTATAGGGTGTTTGTGGAGCTGAAGCCAGTGTTCTGTTAATAGGATCTAATTGGAAATGGCTGGTCTTAAGGAAGTTGCTTGGGTAGTCTGAACCTAATCCTGTGGAAATCCCTAAGAAGTTATTAAGAATCTATGCGCTATGTCCTAAATATAGGACAGCGGTTTGCAAACGGAACTAAGCCTTCAGACTCTTTGGGTTCTGCTGCAGTGTTTGTGAATACATCAATATAATGTGCTTGACAAAAGCTCTGCGATGAAAAAAGAAATGTCCTCTGAAATATTTCTTTTAGGTATTATATCCAAGTCATCACGGTGTCAGTCAGTTGTCAAACACTACTACAGATGTAGCCGTTGTAGATGTCACTCTTCTTATCTCAGGCTTGCTGAACTTCTGCTGCACTTTGGCTCCATCCACAAGAGGAATCATGTAGTATAATCACAACTTCTCTCTTGCAGTTGTTAGAGGTTACAAGGAATAGGCGAATGAGCGACACTCTGATCTTTTCTCAGACGAGATCAGCCCATCATTAGCCTCAACTAGCCTCTTCCCATAGTGTCCTGGTGCATATGCTTCCATTCCTAGAAGGGGTAGGGAAAATTGTTATAATAGAATGACAAAGAAATTCTACTGAAAAGGAAAGTGAATGGTACTGTGATTATATAAGAATGAATAACAGAATTTTCTTACACTCCTAAACAAATGTACATGCGGACAAATGCGGGATAAGTCCGAGGGTTACTTCTACAATGGCTACTGCTGTATGTGAGCTGGTTCGTCCTTCGCCCCTTTCATACGCAGGTTGGCATTATATTTATTGAAATGTATTCTGAGGGCACATTCCCTAACCCTAACTCTAACCTGAAGCCCAAACCATGCAATGCTGCCCTCAGAATACATTCCAATAAATTTAATACCAATCTCCCTTTCATACAGACACTCTGTTCCAGAAGCGTTCTGGCAATCTTACAGCATACAGTGTAATTTTCAGTGTAAATTGTGTCAGTATCGCTATTCTGAAATATTCTCCTACGGCAATCTTCCGGCTCAGGACCTAGTAAAATTTACGGGAATTTACTTCCGGCAGGGTAGCTCTGTGAACACAAGCCATATTGTGTCAAGCATGCACAGCTGTGTGACGAGAGGCTTTTGCATAAACATGAGAACCAATCATAGGGGGGTCAGCTGACACGCAATCAACTTGGATTTGAAGGACTTCTCAATTTAGTGTTACATGCTCTCTTGATGCGTGCAGTGCAACTGTTCAAATCTAAGAGACACTGACAAAAACATTTCATGCATCATTGTGTCTATACTTGCACCTGTCATATAACTTAAAGAGAAATTCAAAGAAAGATAATGTGCAGTAGTTTGCAGTTGTGGTTGCTGCTAGCTCTGTCGTCTCTTCTATTCTTGGAGTGTGTGTCTGTTTTCTCATTGCAGTGGCCAGACCAAAGCTGTCCTCTGCTGGTCTGGCCTGGTCTGGCCTTGCTGCTCAGCCCTGTGGGGACTCTTGGAGCGTGTCTGGCCCTAATTAATACCCTTACTGCAGTCCCTCGTTAGAGAGGGGAGATGGAGAGAGAGAGAGAAAGAGAATGGAAGAAGGGCGCTATCAAATATTGATTATATTTGCATAAATAGCTGCAGTTGTTTAAAACCCTCCATGACCTCACTAGCCAGAGTGCATCCTCCCCCCTTTGCGCTCTCCAGGCATGGAGAGGGCGAAAAAATAAGTGGAGATGGAATAAGAGGGGAAAGAAGTGATTAGAGGTGAGAGTGCACCTTGATCTCCCGCTGTGTGACACAGCAGCAGAGGCCTCGCAATCAAGCCATCCCAAAGGCTACAACACCACTTGCTCACTTTGTAATTGGCACCAATTACTGCCCCATTAGTTGGCCCACTGTAGTAGGCTGAGCTGTAGATAATGTGTTTTTTTCTACTGAGTTGGCCATCAGTAGAATGGGTTGGATAAAATCACAGGAGGAGGTGAAAGAGTCTCTATAGTTTTACTCTGTGCAGCAGCAGAGGCACATGATAAATGTAGCCTTCAAAACTGAAGAGCAGCACAGCACACCAAACGGAGAAGGGCAGTTTTTCCTTCACTGAGGACCTGCTAACAAAAATTCAATTTCCTACCTGGCCCTTCTTCCTACCTGCAGCTCTGCAACTGTCACATCCCATCAGGCTGTGCACCAGAAACAGTCTCAGCCCCACAGCCCTCAGTGAGGCGGCCGCTGGTGACCTGCAGTGACGTCGGACATGACCATGCGAACTCAGGGTGTAGAGGCAGAGGCTGCACCACACAGATATGGATGAAAATAAGAGCTGTAGTGGAGGTGTAATGAATGCAATGCTCTGTGTGTGAGTGAATCTGTGAGTGTGTGTGCGCGTTCATGCATGCGTGTATTCCCATACGCATTCATAAATCTGTGAGTTTGTGTGAGTGTACTGATGATTCATTGTGAGCTAAGCTGCAGCTTTCTTTGCATTTTTTAGAAGTTACTCAGAGAACTGCAGTTATTAAGAAACAGTGTTCAAATGAGTTTGTCCTTCTAGCTCTGCTGAAGTGAAAAAGCTACAGTAGGCTTTAAAGCTCGCAAAACTGACAAGAAAGGAACAGGATCTCTATGTGCCCATTAGTCGCCACTCACTGATCATCATCAGGCAAAGCAATGAAACCAATATCACAACATTTTGGTTTTTTTTTCAGAAATGCATTTAATTCGTCTTTCTTCAGAGCCAGTCCTCATATGGCTTCCATCAATGTGATACTACTTACCATGATATATAAAGCCTCACCAGGCAAACATTAGCTGCTCCGAAAGGCAGGAAGAGGTAACTTGTTAAAAATAGTTGAACTTCTGTGGGAAACTGTAGCAAACTTCATCAATAAAACTCCCCAGACATAAATGTTTTTCTTCTTAGTGGTTGGTAAAGGTGGAGGCGGAGATGATGAAGAGGTTTAGCCCTTGCTGGCATGTCCAGCTTTCTCTGGATGGCATACAGCAGCCTGGTGTTTACCAGCCTGGCTGGTCTCTGATCACATCATACCAAAGGATAGCAAAGGAATGAGAGAGGCAAAAGATCTGATGCTGGGGAGTCCGTCTCACTGCTGTTTGTATTTTTGTTTGTATTTGACAGTTTGTATTTCGTTCTTAAGCTTTGATTTATCTCTTTTTTGGGCAGAGAAGTGTTCATACCAGTTACCAACATTTCATTTAGACAACTGGGGTGAGCGAGGGGGGATGGGATGCTGTTCTGTCTTCTGTTGCCCCATTTGTGATTTGGACTGGTCCATTTTTACACAAAAGTCTCCTGACTGATGAGTTATGTCAGCCTAAAAAAGGTGGTGGAGAAGTGGGACTTAAAGTGGGTTTATGAACCATAATCCTGGATGCGTCCCATCTTAATTTTATTTGTTTGAGTGTGTGTGTATGTTCAGCCTTAATTTTTATGTTTTTGTCCAGTAGCTCTATATATATCACTAAAACAAACTAGGAAACAAATGCAAAACAAAGGAATGAATTTGCGTTCACTGTGTCAGGAGGTTTATTTGCTGCTGGGAGTTTGATAGTTTAAAGTTACTAAGTTCCAACTTGTCTGTACCTTTGTTCAGGGTATTTGCATGAGCAGGTCTGTGTGTGTGTGCATGAACTTGTATTTGAACCCATGGATATGTGTACTGTATACATCCATATGCCAGAGCATGAGCCAGAGCAGAGCTGTGTGTGTGTGTGTTGTGTGTGTGTGTGTGTGTGTGTGTATGTGTGTGTGTGTGTGTGTGTGTGTATGACTGTGTATTTGTGTGTGAGGGAGCTAGCGGAGCTGATCAGTGTCCATGCTGAGGGCTTTGTCACAGTTGACCTATATTAGATGAAAGCAGCTGGATCAGTGGCCTCAGGGACAGCAAAAGAGTTGTGTTCTAATTATCTCTGCAGCAAGCGAGCAACACATCACACTCGTACACACACACACACACACACACACACACGCGCACATAGACACTTGCTAGCAAATCAATGGGAGCCCGTGAGAGCATCTGCCATGCTCCGTTTGACGAGCAGCAGCAGCGGATCCTTCATACAGGATTGGCGAGGATACAACGCCTCATGTCAGACAATGCATATTAAAACCCCTCCGTGATCTGCAGATATGCGTGCGTCTGACATGACTCTGTTCTGCAAAATATAATCATCACGTGGTCATAGACAAATGGCATTGAGTGTTTTCAGGCTCTAGCTGTGGGATCTGGGAGTTGCTTGTTGCAGATGATTCCCCCAAATGGATCCATTTGGTGCAAATGTAATGTGTGCATTGGCCACTGCTGTCATGGAGCACCAGCGTAACACTGAGGGTGTTTGTTATCCATAATGAGGTGTGGAAAGACAGCCCAGGGAGCTAATGCTAACAGCTAATGGTAATCAGCAGGCTAATGCTAACGCTAATGGATGTAATAAGGTGTGCGGACCCCTGTGGCACCTCCCAAAATGACAGCAGTTAGCTTTGTAGCATTTAGCATTCAGCTCAGTCAGACATGGTTGGGGGACAGGGCAGAACATGATGTTCTTGCCTCCGCCGCTTTTATTATCTTCAAGCACAAGCATGCACGTGTGTATACGCAAACACACACACACACACACACACACACAGTGGCACAGACACAAGCAGTCTGTGTGTTTGTGTTCTTTTCTGAGGACTAAGTGATTTCACACATTCTCCTACCTTTAGGAGGTAATTGGACGCAGCGCATACTCAATTAAGCTGTTAGCCTCTTAGTCATCCCCTCCTCTCTCTCTCTCTCATTCTCTTATTCTGTAACTCTTCCTCTATACCCCTTGCTCCTAACCTTTTCTGCATTTTCTGGCTCTAATTTCTCTCCGTCTCCTCTGCTCCCTCACTCCTTATCCTCTCCTCCCTCCCTCCCGTCATCGCCTCCGTTTCTTCCCGCCGCCCCTCTGTTTTGTGGCTCCAGGGCCGCTGCGCTCCACGCGGGGAAGCTGTAGTGTTACTCCGTCAGTTAGGGGGAGGCTTCTTGTTTCGGGACCAACAGGCACAGCCGCGCATTTTCCACCACATTGCATCTCCAGGCATCGCCGGGGACCCATTTACAGGTCGGAGCTCATGGGGAGGGTTGTTTTTTTTCCCCTGACAGGCAGAGGGAGAGAGGTAGAGAGAGGGAGAGAGAGGGGGAGGGAGGGAGGAGGGGACAGAGCTGAATGCTCACCGCCAGGTAGATGATGGGGTTTGCACATACCAATTCATGTGAGAGTGTTTTCTTTTTTTTTTCCTGTTCAGCTTAACCTTTTTCTTTTTTTCTTCCTCTCTGCAGATCCAGAGCGTGAGTTTGTTAGCAGTCCGTTCCTTCCTCGAGACATGGAGCACCATTTCCTGATGAGATTGTGGTAAGTGGAGTAGGCACGTGCACACACACACACACACACACACACACATACACACACGCACACACACACGCACAAACACACAGTAGGCTACGATTCCTGCAGCTACTTATCACCTGTACACACACATACAAATCCCACTTCTGTCTTGTGTGTCCTTGAAATCCGTCCCCCTGGAGGGGTAAATATTCCCTGAGGAACCTTTCACGGATTAGCCCATGTCAGCGAAGCAGCTCTAAGAAACTAGGGATCAGAAGTCTGCCACTCAACACGCTTCACTCTCTGCGGCCTCTTGTGTCTTGTGTTTGATCTCATGTGTGCAGCGGCATTGATTCAGTGACTCACTTGTAGATGTAAGCTTTGAAGCCCGGCGCCACAGTTGACGTTCACGGCTGAACATCGACGTCTGCACAGAGCAGATCGAGCGGCGGCTACCCCGCGTGGGCCGGGATTGTGTTCGCCCTTGGAGTTTTCCAGAGTACTGATCTGCTGGGCCACTGGGGCGATGTTGGCATTTGGGTTTTAAGTTTTGGACAATGAATTTGAGAGAGTGACTGAGGCAGAGAAAGAGAGAGAGAGAGATGTCAGACGACTGGTAGCTGGCACAGTAGTAAGGTAAAAATAGCAGGCAGGGCCGACCGATTGTGCTGGCCTGAGGTTGTAGTACTATTCTTAGCCTCAGTCTCCTCCTTTTCCCCTCCCTTCATTCCAGTCTTTTGTTACCATTCTGACGTCAGCGCTCCACAGCCAAGCTGGTGTCTGGAAGCACTCTGGATCTATCTTTACCCTCTGCCTCTCTCCCCTCTCCCTCACTAATTGGCTGAAACTACTCTGCCATCTTCCATCCATCCACCTCCCGTCATGCCCGCTTTTATTTATTTATTTTCCCCGTCCCCGTTCACTTATCCATCCATCTGGCATCTGACCCGTCCTTCCTGCCACCCACCCACACGTTCATCCATTCTTGTTTGGTCCAGGCCTGGGTTTGCCAGACAACACGGGGCACTGCTCTGAAATGACAGCTAGAGAGTGGGCCACTTAAGTGTGTGTGTGGGTGTATGTGTGTGTGTGTAGTGTGTGTGTATCACCAGGTGCCCTATCTTTTGTAATTTTAAAACTCCTTCAGGTATTGGCCTACATAGCTGTGATTGTTTTCTAAATGATGAAAATCATGTGGGTGCATTTTGCTAAGCCACTGCAAAAGAAGGAGGGAAATAAGCAATTCAGCTTCCCAATCCAATTTTGAACATTTACCTCTTGCAGGAATCAGGATAGAATAATCTGCATTATCTGCATTTGGTGAAAAAGCATCTATCAATCAGTCCTAATGAATAAATGACCAAAAACTGGCCATTTATTGATAGGTGCTACAAGCAAAATAGGGCCCAGGTATGCAAAATCATCAGTGCTCCTTTGGAATTTTACTGTTCCTCCTAATTAACCTTAAAAGGTAGACAACTTTGTTGTTCAATAATGCCATGCACTTAATTATTTTAAAGGACCATACAAGTCCTACTTTTAGTTCTCATCAAATACCATTAATATTTGTTTGTTTACTTTAACTGTTTGTTTTAACTATTTTGCAAGGTACATTCTGCTGAACAGCTCTCTTCAGCTTTGTTGTGAGTGGTGATGATTGACAGCTCAGAGGGCAGAACCCAATATAGTGGAGGTCAACTAAGCAAACTGAGCAGCTAGCTCCAACTAGGAGGACTTGGAATTAAGAAGTGGACCTTAAAATGTCTTTGACCTTTTAACCTGGAACACATTTGGTATTAATGCACTGATTTTATGCGATTATAATGGAATAAAAATAATTGTAGCTAAAGTAGATGTTTTCTAAGCAGTTTTCTAAGTTACCAAAGCATATTCTGTACACACTTATGCAAAGGATATTTGTGACAGATAAGATGAGATCACGACTGTTGGCAAAAAGTCAAATCAGGACTGATATGGTCCTTTAACGCTTTGCTTGGAGTTTAGTATTATGCATTTGTCAACTTTTAAATGTGTTTTAGACCACAGTATCAGGAACCTTCACTTCATCCAAACTCAAGCTAAAATGTTTTGTTTGAGTTCATATTGGTTCAGGTAGACAAAAACAAAAATGTTCTCTGGTAAACTCGCTGAAGAATAATTTAGGCCCACAGTAAAGCTCTCCATGTTGGTTTAGCACAGTCCCAATATTAAGCACAGAAGGCAAACGAGTTTGGGATTGTTTAGTGGGTAAACAAGAAACAGCACACCCACACACGCATACACAAAGTCACGGACACAGATGGATGGATAAACACACACACACACACACATCCAATAAAACCAGTGATGCTGTTGCTTTATTGGACACACACACACACACTTGTCAGAAGAGAATTACAGTGCCCAGCACCTGCCCTGACAGCAATGACAGGCATGTCATATCGCCATGGTAACGGTGCAAAGCATTGTGGGAGATTGAATAAAGAGGGGTCCCAGTTCCCACAACAACATTTTGATGCCACTGTTATTGGAACAGAATATCCCCCCCGCTACACACACACACACACACACACACACACACACACACACAATCACTCACACTCTTATCTGTTATTGTGAGTTTGCTACAGTGAAATTGGCGAAACACTATTTCAGTATCCTCAATGGATATAAATTAATTTCATCCAAGGTCTATATATGTATGTGTGTGTGTGTGTGTGTGTGTGTGTGTGTGTGCGCGCAACCAAGTGAGTGTGTGTGTTGACCAGTGGACCTGTGCCTAGTCCCCCTGCTGTCAGCATATGGTTTCTGGTAGAGTAAACAGGTAAACAGCAGTTCTTTGTAGGGCTCAGTGTCCTGAAGGGCAGCATATTGCAGCCGTTAATGATCTCATTAGGAACGGAGGGGTGATAGAGACAGACCGCAGCTACGCACTCCGATGACCGACTACATGCTAAGCGTCTACTTGTGTGTGT
>OMKZ01030093.1:0-12762 GCA_900302535.1 Neoniphon sammara
TTCAATCCGTTTAGAGAGAGGCACACAGGAAAGTGTGTGTGTGTGTGTGTGTGTGTGTGTGTGTGTGACATTTCGTCAGCCCCTCTGCCTGCTTGTTGCCCCTTTGTAGGGATTCATTCAGGATTACTAGATTTCCGTCTGCTCTATTCCCTCCTGAGCAAGAGAAGGCTGAGGCATTTTGTGTGTGTATGTGTGTGTGTGTGTGTGTGTGTGTGTGTGTGTGTGTGTGTGTGTGTGTGTGTGGCCAGAGGGTAGAACACTTCGGAGTGAAGAAAAAGACCAAGAAGTTAGAGAGGAGGGAAAGAGAAGAGGCAGTCAGAGTAAAGAAAAATATGTCATCTGCTTGATAGCGGCAGCGGCAGAACTCAGAGCTCGAGAGTTTGTGTGCGTGTGTGTGTGTGTGTGTGTGTGTGTGTGTGTGTGTGTGTGTGTTGTGTCACTTCAGTTTAGGTTGACAAGGTTTGTTCTAAATGACAATGCAACAGTGTGTGTGTGTGTGTGTGTGTGTGTGTGTGTGTGCACCACGTCTCTCTCTCTCTCTCTCTCTCTCTCTCTCTCTCACTCACTCACACACTCACACACACACACACACACACACACACACACAGCTCAGTAAACAAACAGTGGAGAGATGCTGATGGTCTGTAGTATTTAACATGGAGCCACACTGACACCTACTGGCTGCAGGAGAACACGGCTCTTACAGCGTCAGCGTCAGTGTGATTCTCATTTCATATGAAGCCTGAGCAGCGTTCGACTCAGGCAGTTCCACTTTCTTCAAGAATAAAGCTCTAAGAGCTGCTGGGAACAGAGACTAACATTACAGCCGGTTTTGGCACTGAAGAACTGGAGGCAAATAAATCCCTCCGAGGAAATCCTTAGTTTGTCACTTTCTGCCATTACAAGAGACAAGATAATACGATGACAGAAGATGCTCCTTAAAGGAACAGTTCACCCAAAATACAAAAACGATTTTTTTCCCCCCACTTACCCCTAGTGAAATGCAGATTGTTTCTCTCGGGGACAACAACTTTTGCTAAGAACTATTTCTGACAAACTGTATCTATCCGCCCCCAGTAAGTTCTTAGTTCCCAGTGAAACTCTTTGCCCCTGAGGGCTGTGGGTTATCCTCAGGAATCCATGTCATAACCGTTGTTTTGGCATGGCAAGGTATGGTTATCACTATACCTCGATCTTATGGCCAAAAGTGAAATATTTATGAACACCTGAGCAATTTGATCTCTGAGGGAATTAACCTGCAGATACAGATGTGCGCAGCATCTGCAGGCATCCACAGTGAGATGTGCTGTTAAAGAGAGCAGACACATCCCCACATTGAAGTGAACGGAGCTCAAAGCATCTTTCCCCGGTGGAGTTTGTCCATGTGAATTGCGAGTGGCAGGCGTATGGAGGGGCTGTGGGGTGCTGACAGCCTGGTTGCTATCATATTCTAGTATTATATGGATGAGTGCAAAAAGCCTCCAAAGGAAAGAAATAAAAGATTTTTTTTTCAATAATCCAAGCCTTTAATGTTAAACTTATGATAATTGGTGTTACAGAGCATGTAAAAGTAATTAATGTTATTGTCAGAGTCATATGATGCTATCTAGCTTATGTTACTCAGTGTTAAAAGTTACCCATGTTATGAATGGAAATGAAATAGCAAACGTTAGTTTGATGGCAAAACTGTATCATCATCTGCATTAACTAAGGCTAATCATTCAGTCAGGTGAAGCAGCAGCCAGGCTGCTCTGCAGAGACAGAAGGGCTGAGACGAGGAGATAAGTGAAGTCTACAATGGCTTCACTTATCTTCTAGCTTCTGTTCTTCATAGATACCCCATTCTGCTCACCATAACTTAACTTGAGGGAAAATATTGTGGTCCCCTGATCAGTCTACTACAACATTTCTATAAGCATATGCTTTCTGTATCAGTGGTTCAATGTAAGCAGAGCAGGGATCCCTGCAGAAGTAGCCTCCTGAAGCATTTGTAATTCCAGGCTTAGGAGAACTCATCAAAATTGACTGGTGAACAACTGATGATTGCCATACCTGGGCACCTGCTGAAATGACAACACTGATCCATGTTATTATTTTTCAAAGAGCTGTTGCTGTTTTTCACATGTAATTTTTTGGCGGTTTGAGCTTTACAAACTGTGGCTGCCAACAGCTCCTAGAATCTAGGATGGGTCAAATGCAGAGGACAAATTTCTCCATAGGGATCAATAAAGAGCCACTTGACCATCCAGTCTCAGTGTGTATGGAGACAGGAAAGGTTACAGCAGACTGGAAACTTCACCAAATCTCACAGAAACTATCTGAATGGACAGGTTGCACTTGGGGTAAGTGGGAAAATATCACCTTTTGTATTTCAAGTGAAGTTTTCCTTTAATATTCTGAAAACTTATCCATCCCTGTGACTCCAAAGTAACAATCAGGTAAACCACAAACAACTGCCATCTCCCCTCCTCTGTTCTCAGCTGTCCTTGTCCTCTTATCTTGCCATTTCTTCTTGACCACTGTTCTGCCCTGTCCTTTCTTTTTCTTTTCTCTCCTTTTCTCCTCTCCTTTCCTTTAACAATCTACTCAGACTCTTAAAGGCCATGTTTATCATCTGTGGTTTTGGTGGTATAAACATTTAATGACCCCATCCCTGGTCTCTTCAAAGTAATGATTGTTCCAGAGAGCAGGCCGGTATATTTCTCCCATGGTGCTCGAGGAGCACTGGCGACATTTTCAAACGGCGGCGTGAGGAGTCAGCAGCAATCTCCAGGCTGATTGAACCTCTAATGTCAGTCGGGTTTTTGATGTGTGGCACCGTACGTTAGCAAGCCGGAGTGAGACGGCCAGACAGGTTCGCTAGAATACCAATAAAACCAAAAAGGTGGATGGAGCCGTGTGCAGGAAACTTTAATGGTGTTTGAATTACAAACTTGAGTTGCAGAGATGCTGAACTCACATGCACACATATACACCCAATCACTCCTTCACAAACAAAAGAGAGAAAGACAGGATTATCCAGAGGCATAAAGTCCATATTCTGTGAGTGTAAATATATTAACAGTCACTGGGCGCCACATAAATGCAGACACACAACTGACATTTTCAGATTTTTGACAAGGAGACAGGGAAAGTAGATAAAAAGAGCAGTAAAACCACTGCGTGATGACAATGCCGACAGGAGCCGCTGTGTTGTGGGAGTGTGGGTGGGTATGTGCCTACAGCTAAATGAAGGGGCTATGACGAGTTAAAATGGGACTTTTCAATGTTCAAGATACTGGGAGCGCTGTTGCTGCCAACTCAACATGGTACTTCTAGGCCTGGATGGCATTGTTGCTCCACAGGGAGTGTGTGTGTGCGTGTGTGTGTGTGTGTGCGTGTGTGTGCACGCATTGCAAACCCAGTGACAAATGCGTTGCAGGTTGATCAACATGTTGAGCCACCCCATGCCGCGATAATTGCTGTTTACACCAAAGATTTACAGAGACACGATGTGGTGTGGGAGGAGGCGAACCAGGCACGGATGGAGAGAGGGGAAGAGAGGAAAAGAGGAAAAAAGAGGAAGAAGAGGGGAGAGAAAGAATGAGTTGGAAGAAACATGGGGGAGTGTAGAGATGAAGGAAGAGAGAAAAGGCAAGAGAGATCAAGAGATAGGACGCGATATAGAGAACTGGTGGACAAAATAACAAAAACAGCACATGAAAGAGGAACTTTGAAGCCACTGCATCGCAATTACAAAGGCAGTGACACAGCCAAGTTATATTAAGTTGAATGCCAATGAGCACTGACAAACACTGACAATCACCGCTTTGATGTGCGAGTTTTCAAAGCAACATGAGTCAGCTCAGAGGAGTTGGTGCCCAAAGTCCAGCAACACTGATTACAAAATTATTATTCTTATTATATGGCAGGGCAGGGGGAACGGTCTTAAAAACCATGACGAGATATGCCAAGCATGTGCAAAGTGCATCGGCAAAGAGAACCGACGGTCGCAAAACGAAGCTCCCTGTAAAGTCAAGTAATAATACCTTTAATGGCTGCAAAACAAAAGTGAGCGCAGAGCTCTCTCTCCTCCTCTTTGACGATCTCAACAAAAAATGGACGTGATGAATTGAATTCACAAAGCAGGTATTTTTGGCACGGCTGGCATTCGGAAACCGGTTGTATCCAAAGCCGGTGCACAAAGTCTAAGGAGCACAAAACCCTGAACGCATGAGCAATGAAATATAGTCTGACGAGTCACTTGTCCTACATCCAGACAGCTTTACATTTTGACGAAATGGCTTTAACTCTCGATGTCTGTTACCACCTGTTACACATATGGACCTGTAATACAAGCACCCACCTAATGGGAGTCATAAGGTCTGATGGTTGTCTAACAGCCAAAACATATGAAACCATTTTATAGGACCAGGTGCACCGCCATGGCGTTCTCATATTCCATGATGATAATGGCTCCACGCACACCGCTAAACAAATTAAAGAATGCTTTCATGAACATCAAAATGAAGTCCTTCCACAGTCTCTCTAACCACCAGATCTAAACATCATCGAGCCCTTATGCAAAGTAGGTTTCTGCTTCCTTCATCCTTCAAGGAACTTCTTGGAAATGGTGCAACATCCATCAGGACTGGAGCTGATCTGAAGGCAGTGGATGGCTCTGCTCCTCATTACGTTCTTGACATTCGTTTCGTGTCACCTTTTTTTTTCTTTCTTTTTTTTTTTTTTTAGCTATTTCTGTTATTTTGTCTACCAATGCATATGCACCCACATACACACATGCACACACACACAAACACATACCCTCTGACAGGATGTGTGATTCAAAGCCCTCTTGCCAGACTTGAAGGACAAACAAGCGTCAAACTGTGAGATTGGCAGGGGAAAGAGTCCAACACAGCTATTATTACATACACGCGCACACACACACACACACACACACACACACACACACACCATACACAATGATGGAGGATGTGCGTGACTGTTCATTGACGACAACATAGTGTGATTCCCGCTGGTATGCTTGACTGCGTGTGCAGAGAGAGAGAGAGAGAGAGAGAGAGAGGGAGGGAAAAAAGACGCTCTCATAATAACTCCCAATGTCAAGTGGCCACTCTCCATCCCTGTCAGAACATGGAACAAAAGTGCTTTTATGTGTCAAGGTAATAAGAGTGACAACTTACCTAACTCTTTCAGTGCCTTGGAAACATTGCGTACGTGACTCACGTATTCGTTCACCCGTGTGGCCTATGGGAGGAAATCTTGGCCTCGCAACCTGATTTCAGTTTCTTTGAAGAAAGATGGGGAAAGCAAAAAGGATGTCTGAGGAGACCCTTGAAGCAGCACCTACTTCATAAACACACTTCTTCCTTCACGAAAACAAGGTGACAGTGTACATCCTTTTAATGGATGGAGTGGATCCACAACATATAAGCATAAAAGTTGGAACGAGGAACATGTCAAAGTTCAATTTCTTTTGCCTGAGCTGCTGCTTTTTTATGAAACATGAAGATATTATGAATAAGACACACTAGCCTCGCAAGATTTGGCATTAATCCTCCACAGTGCACTCCACAAAGCCTGTTCAGCACTGACTTATTAGAATGCTTTGCAAAGATGTACCAGTAGCTATCAACACATGTAGGAAGATGCTTTTTTCCCCCCCATATTCAGTCAGGAATTGCTGTAGTGTTGATTGCTCTGTAAAAGTAGAAATCTGAAGAAGAGATAAAGAGGTTGATAGTGCTGTGTATGATGCTCAGGAATTTGAGATAAAAATTGTGAAGATATTTATTATCACGGACCACATAGACACCATCCTAACCCTAACCCTCACCAACCCTTCATTTCCCAAGTCAGACAACTCCTGAATCCCAGTACCAGGCGTCAGGGGCTGCCACATGGTCTCATTATCATGCACATGTACGCAGGTACCATATACACAATATACATATACTTGATACATATTGATATACATTATATGCATATATACATAATATACTACTGTATATTTCTTTAGCTCATAATTTATTTTATGGCTTCTAATTTTCCTTTATTGGCTTCTCATTTATTTTGCAAGGCATAAGATTGTAATTTTTGTAATTGCTGCTGCTGTGCCACCCTCAAATTCTCCTTCAGGGGATCAATAAAGAACTCCAACTCTAACTCTGTTCTCTGAAGGGTTTGTCGTCTTCCTGTGTCATTATCCTTTGACACCTTCTGTGTCTTCTCTCTCTCTTTCCTGCTTGTTTTCTCATTTTCCTTTTTTCTCCTCCCAGTTTGGTGAGATGTTAAAGATTTCTGTAATGAGAGGCGGGTAAGTTACTAAAAAATAAATAAATAAATGAACAAACAATGGTGCTCAGGTGCAACCATTTCAAACATATTTAAAACAGTGGCGGCTCTGAACACAATGCTAAAACAACTGGAGGTTTGTGTATGTAGCATTAGTGTACATTTTAGGCATTTAGCTGATAGCTTTGGGCTAATCAGGAGGAAGGAGTTCGATGTCTTGCCAAGCACACTTTGATTGGGCTGCTGATGGACACATGCTGGACCTCAAACTAACAAATTTCTAGTGACTGTATCATCTCTCAAATCCTTATGTGGCCAATTTCTACTGATCGCCTAAATACATCACTGAGCATCTAAGGATTGCATCCTTGGTCGCACCGTTTTTCTCACCACAGTTCTTGCACATAAAGTTGTTTCTCATCATGATGCAAAATTGCAGTGAACACATTTGTAATGCAGAGCATCCACCACTTTTGAATAATAATATTAGGCCTAATAACAATTTTCCACAAGCCGCCTACAAAGACTTTTTGATGCTAAGTTGCGCAAGCTTTACAGAACATTGGCATAAGTACCATTCGCTTTGTGTTGAATTCTTGGTTTATGTTTAAATAAAAAAAGAAGGAACTTGAATTATGAGTCAGTTCAGTTTTTCTAAGCTGTGATACAAACCAAACAAAGAACTAAAAACTGAGGTCCAGACCAAACCATGAAAAAGATGAAACGTTACACTCCCACCCGTTAAATCTCTCTTTTTATGACTTGTTCCAGTAACTATTTAGTTATTTTGGCCAATTCCAATCCAACAAGAGCTCAGGTGCAGGCAGCCTGTAGATATTACGAACGGATAAGCCAAACATTTACCACTCTCCCTGCACACATAAGGGCCAGGAAGAGAGTTTGGACAGAGAACAAGAACAGCGAGCAAATGAAGAGGCTAGAAAGCAGAGGACTGGGGAAATGAGTGTTTTGTGGGGTGTTGCTTACATCTGCAGCGGTAACGATTACACCACAGTAGCCCAATTAGAGAGAAGAAGGGAAAGAGAGAATGACTGAGGAAGAAGAACATGCAAACGAGCGGTCACATGAGTATACATTCCAATACACACACACACAAGCACACACATGCATGTTGGGTCTGGTCTGCGCTCTGTGGTCCTGATCTGCTACCACGGCAACAAATGCTCAGTCACCTCACATGCACACAACCGGGCCATATGTTTGCTAATATATAGGCACTTAGGTTTATATGAACCACCATTTCTGCCCTCTACAGATTCAACTAAGCAGATATTTCTCCATCGCTCTTCATAGATAACTCCTCTTGTTACTGGATTGAAACATCAAAAAGAAAAAGAAAAAAAAGATATCATCTAGAAGAGAAACAGTGCTGAAATCCACATTCTCTCAGCAGCACACGAACACTTACACACCCACACACACTGAGTTCAGCCTCTGCTGGCTCTTTTTCCTCACCTTGAAAATAAGATTAAAATGTTATCAGTAGTACCACCTGCACAGGGCTGCTCTGAGTTTAACTAGATACCAACACGCCAGGCTTAATTCTGTACATGTGTAGCACATGTACAGGCATAAGCACACCTACACACACACACGCATACACACAGTGAGAGACCCACTTAACGTCTACAGACACTTGTAGCCATGAACTGCAACAATAATGGAGTGATTTTCTTTGATAGTATTCCTCCTCCCTTCCTTTACATTAGCAGCTAGCCAAGTGGACTTGTAATCTACCATCTCCTCCAGGCAGCTGGCATACAGTGAGGTGTAAGGCTGGCACCAAGTGGCCAATTAAAATATTACATTGGTATTTTAAAACTGACAGGTTAATTGGATGTGCAGCCTTGCCCCAGGGTGATATTGCTCACTGTTAGTTGAACTAAAAAAAGAAGAAGAAAAAAGGAGGACAAGGCTTTTGGTATGATTTTTTTTTTAACTTAACCAATATATACAGTGCTGTATATGATCAGCTTATCATTGTCATCTGTCAAGATACAAATTAATGTGTTACTCATGACACATATACATTACCGTGACATGGTTGAAAGCTCATTCCTTTATAAATCAGAACAAATAATTTATGTAACGGTGGAACATTGCATGTTCCAAAATTTTGTTACAATAAAATGTTGATACATTCACAATGGCTCCATCCAAGACAGTTGCATTGAGGTCTAAGGGCTAATACAACAGAGCCATTTAATAAGACCACTGACAACATGTATCAAAAATCACAACAAACAATTTGATTATTTTGCTATTGCAATTGAGCTATTGCAGGGTAGTGCACAACAAAGTCAAGACCTAACACAATCTTATCTCAAGTTCAAGGTATTGAAGTAATGTAGATGAGGACTTCTGCCAAATCATAATTTGACTATTAATCCTTTCTGTAAATGCAGCCCCATGACTTGTAATGAAACTTAGATTACATGTGCTAATATAAAACATATTGCATGAAATTCATCTCAGTGCAGTCAGATCAAGACCCTGTTTCTCCAACATAGTTTCCAGAATTTCAGAAAAAAATAAAATAAAATAAAATAAAAAAAAAACATCCTATGCAGACTAACAACCAGGCATTTCTAAAAGTTTATTGTGGCTTTTGAATGGGTTCCATGGTCCCAAGGGTAATGAATTTCGCTCAAACTATAACAAATGCCCCACATACCTTCAATTCAAGTAAAAACAAAAATCCTTGCCATTGACATTAGATTTTGTGACCTTCGGTGAGTAATATGGTCATGTCATCTAGTCCGTGATCTAATTTAAGTGCTCTTGTTCGTAGAAGCAGATTGTAATTCACATTACGGAGAAAAGGGAACATTCACAGAATAGATAGTCTTTTACTGACCAAAAGTCACAATTCCCTTTTTCCGTGCATTATACATTGACAGACTGTCCTTTCCTGTTGGAACTCGTCCACAAAACCAAAACCCTTCAAAAGTTACTTGATTAAATGTTCATCATTCAGGAGTGCACACAGTATCTTGGAATACTCACTTCAATACACAAGAATACAGGAAGCAGTCTTACAGTGTAGCCACACAGGACGCAATGTATATTCGCTCCTGGGCGTGTCGGCGGGGCTGACACATGACACATGTTACTCAGGACTCAGTAAAAACCTTTGTGGAAAGTTGAGGAAAACATATTGCCTTGCTGATTGGAATCATTGGCTTTGTTCAACTAACTAGCTATGTACTTAAAGCACCCAAACTCTATGCAACTTTCCTCAAGGCTGCATTTCTTTTTTTCCATTTGTCTGTACATGGAGAGAGAGATGCGTTATGCAATATTGGAAAAGAGGAAACAGTACTTATTAACCTTTCTTCAAAAGACATCTTGGCACATTAGGAGCCGTAGCAGCACAATGAAAATGTGGGCAAAAAAATGTCCTGAGTTCAGCGAACGGCTACTGGTTGTCGCATAGTTAATACCATGTGCATTTGCATAAAGTTAACTGAATTTTTACTTTTGTCATCTGCCAGTTTGCCTGGCAAGCTATCCCAGCATCGCTCCACATAGAGAACAAATTTAGGGCCAATCAGCCGCTCACCAAATCTCATCCCGTGTGGCTACGCCGTTACGATGCATCACATCAACAGCGCCACTATGCAAGGGAAACATCCTTGCACCCTAATTTGAAAATTAAAAAAAAGAACACACACACACACACTGCATCAACACTGTCCCTGCATCATCATACGTCCAGGTGGATCCTCTGGTGGCGTTTCAGGTTGCATTTCTGCGTGAAGCGCTTGCCACAGGCCAAGCAGCAGTACGGCCTTTCCCCGGTGTGGACGCGGCGGTGGGCCTTTAGGTTGCTCAGCTTGGTGAAGCTGCGTCCACAGATGGAGCAGCAGAAGGGCCGCTCCCCTGTGTGGGTCTGCAGGTGGGCCTTCAGGTTGCTGGGGTGGGGAAAGCACTTCCCACACTGGCCGCAGCGCAGCAGGTGTCTGGGGCCAGACTGAGGGTGAGAGCCTGGGTGAGGGTGTGGGTGCGGGACTGCATGGGGGTGGTGGTGGGATTTGATAGTGACCCACGGGGCGCTGGTTCGGGTGAGTGCTGAGGCTTGTTTGTCGCCAAGGTGAGCCCGCTGGACCGAGAGCGGGGCGGGAGGAGGAGCGGCGGCTTTGGATGTGGAGGGAATTCTGTTGAGGGTTTGTAAGTTTGCAACCCGGGAGTGAGCTGTGGAAGGTGCCGCGCTGGCACTGTTTGAGAGCGTGTGAGGCGGCTTTTTCATCGGTCGGCGGATGTGTTGTACAGCGGCTTGTAATGTGAGACTTGTAGCCACTTTGGAATGTACTTTCATAATTTCCTGTGCAGTGGGTTTAGAGGAAATGTGGTTCTGCTTGAGAGCTTCTGATCTCACCCTCTGCTGGTTTACAGAACACGAGAAGGATGCCATCCCGGACCTTTTCATCTTTTTCTCTTCCACCCCCTCCTCTTCCTCATCCCCATCAGAATCCACAATCACCTCCTGCTTGATCACTACACTCCCCACATCGATAATTTGCAGTCTTGCTTTAGGCAACCCTGAGGATGAAATCTGATCCCTAACTAGTTGTGGGTTAGCATGAGCTTCTTCTACTGTGGCTGGATCCACCAGCTTGTGGTTCATGTGCTTTAGAGAGCCTCTGTTTTTGGATCTTTCACAGTCCTTATTAGTACCAAGTGAGTGGTTCTGGAGTAATCCAGGTGTTTTTCGAGAGAGACCAGCCCATTTGGAGTCCACCTCCAAAGGCGAGACGTGAGAGGGATCTGTCACCGCGTGCGTGTTCACTTGGTGTTCAGGAAAGACATATGAGGTTGAGCTCCTCTGTGGGTCTTGTTTAATGGCATTCCTCAGTAACTCCTCGCTGTTTTGTTGTGTCTGTTTTGATTGTACCTCAGTCATCTCACTAGAGCTGTGGGAGTCAGATGCTGCTTCACCTATGAAATGAATAGAAACAGGCTTCATATTAATTACTTAACACTTTCATGACTTGAAACTCTTTTTCATCTGAGTTAAAAAAAACATAGTGTCACAAACAGATATTGTGGTGATGCCAATGTTTTGGTCGAGAGACTTCATCACACAATGAATTAATGTGCTCTAGAAAAGAATGGACCTAGAATCTAGAGCTGGGAAATATGGGCAGAATAATATCACAATATTTTCAACCAAATACCTCGATATCAATATTATGATGATACATGAGATATTTACACAAAGACATTTTGATAAACAGTCATTACTAATGTGGATATGATGACCAAGCAGGTAAAGACTACAGAGCAGTCTAATAAGTTCAGAAATGCAGCCTTTGAAAGCAGGAAAAGACAACACTTATGCCATATCATGATATTACAATATCCAAAATCCTGATTTTATGTAATTTCTTATCAAAATATCAATATAATATAGCTAGATTGCCCAACCCTACTTGGATGATACAGTGAGAGCATCAGAATACTCACCATCATGCACAACAGAACAAGATGGCTTATCTACCTCTTCTTCCTTCACATCCACAGCTGACCTCACATCTTCTTCTACAGCCTGAACAGGACAGACAACATATAACATTTGTAACAGACTTTTGCTTTATTAAGACATTGTGTAAAAAAAAATTCCTTACTCACAAAGCCACTCACAACACTGATATATAATCACTGGCCATGTTTCCTTGAACATCTCACTTGTGATTATGTGAAATTCAGTTCTGTTCTCATGCAGGTCTTCTGTGCTGAGATACTTGCATATCAACATGTCACGCACCTGTAATTCCCTTGTAGGGCTGAGAATGAGTGTGGGCTTGTCAGCCTCCTGCGTCGACTCTGATATCATTTCATGTCTACAGCTTTTTGTCCACCTTTCCACAGAGTCATCCTCTTCTTTCAAGTTACACCCACTCAAAATATCTGGAAACAACAACAAAACACAGTATTATGATGTCTAGGCCATATTTTGCTGGGTTCATTCAAAATTAGACAAACTTGCTGGCAGGAGAAAGTACTGCATACAGTTGTCTGAGAGACAATACAGAAATAATTGGAAACTGTGAAGCAGGCAGACCAATTAGGCCATAAACCTTGTTACAGAACTTTTTTGTTCTTACCGTATTGCATTTCTTTAGACCTCTCCTGGGCCACATCAGCGGATAATTCCACATCATCCTTGCCACAGTCAACACACCTGCCTCTCTTTCCCCCCTCTTTCTCGCTTTGATCACTTAGTTTCCTCTCTGCCCACTGCAGCTGTGTTCTCAGTGACTCCACTTCTTGGCTCCTGCGCCTAACCTCTTCGATGAAGCCATCCTCCACCAACCTAGTGACCTCATACATGGCAGTCTTTACAAGTGTCTCCATGACATCTGAAAGCTGGGTCTGGAAAGTCACAATGAGGGTGTCCAGGTCCGACATGATGAATAGTCTGTGTGAGTTTATGAATCCACT